>JBBPBX010010011.1:37418-52293 GCA_038048925.1 Garcialebias charrua
TATATATATATATATTTCATTAAACTCCATATTTATTCATTGATTTATGCATGAATATCCAATTAAAAGTGTTCAAAAGAAGCATTTGCAGCACTGAAATGACAGACATTCACAGCTTTTAAAATAATCCAAAGATTCAATAGGATAAAATGATATTTATCACGCCATATGTTTCATAAGGTGATCACAATATGGAAAAAATAAAACCATGCAGTGTTTAAAAACCAGAAACATGATTAAATTAAAGTACTGTCGCTAAACGACGTCAGAACAAACTTGTGCAGGTTTCCAGAGTAAATGACCGACCCACAGTCAGCTGACGTGGCGCCGTCGTGGGTTTTGTCCTTCAGTCTTTAAAGGAAACAGGTGTGGATGGCGGCTCAGCAGTGCTCACTTCTCCATTAGTTCAGATGAAATCCACCCGCCGGTGAGTTTCAATCCGAGTCCGAGTCTGAAAACTCGTCTGGAGGGCAGAAGTTACAAAACATAGATGGGTTGCTGGACGTACTTTGTTTACAAAAGCAACAAAAATTCTTCTGCAAAACACCAAATAACTGATGCAGTGGTGCTTGAAAGTTTGTGAACCTTTTAGAATTTTCCATATTTCTGATAAATCTGACCTAAAACATCATCAGATATACTATACAAGTCCTAAAAGTAGATAAAGTTAACCAAATGAGACAAAAATATTAAACTTGGTCATGTATTTATTGAGGAAAATTACCCAATATTACATATTTGAGTGGAACAAGTATGTGAACCTTTGCTTTGTATCTGGTGACATCAAACGGGGTGTCCACCACACCTGATCATCATCCCATTGATTGCAATCACCTGAATCTAATTTCACCTTAAAACTAACTGCTAATCCTAGAGGTTCACATACTTTTACCACTCATAAATATGTAACATTGGATCATTTTCCTCAATAAATAAATGACCAAGTATAATATTTTGTCTTGTTTGTTTAACTGGGTTATTGTTATCTACCAGGACTTGTGTGAAAATCTGATGTTTTAGGTCATATTTATGCAGAAATATAGAAAATCATAAACAGTTCACAAACTTTCAATCAGAAAGTTTAGCAACATTTGAATAAGGCTTGTCTTGGCTCGTCGGACATGCATGAACTATAAATAAAACTGCTCAAATAACCTCATAAAAGGTTCAAAGTGGCAGAAAGCAGGAAATTATTATATTTATGGTTTGTTTCACTGAAGGTACGGGGAAAAAAAGCCCAAATAGTTAAGATTTTTTAAATTACAGAATGCCGAATTTATAAATATAAAAGGATTTTAATGTTTGTTTGTAGAAGACATTGGAACTTTTAAAGGTGATCAAAAAATCTTAAAAACGACAAAACTACTGGTTCCACACAAAAAATCCTAAAAACTGATTTTTTTTTTTCAGTTTTAGTTTAGATGTTTCTTTTATTTTGAAATATGAGAAACAAAATGACAGAAATTGATTGTAAACGTAAATTCTTTGCGTAAAATGTCTTTAATTTTTAAATGTAAAAAAAAGCACACGTTTTTATTTTTATTGAAATAACAGATTTTCTTTCATTTATATTTGAGCAATTGTTGTATTACATATTGATTATTTTACTATTATATATAAAAATATGATTAAAAAATTATTTTAAAAATAGAAAATTACTGTATTTCTACAACACAGTTCTCTTCCTCTTGTTAAAACTTTGTGCTTGTTTTCTGCTGCTGCTTTTACTTTTAGATTTCACTTTTTGCTTTGTGTATTTTGTCAGTTTTTACTGTGTATTAAATATTTAATCAAATTATAGTCATAATCAAATTGAGCTAAACTTTCTGAAACTGTACACAAATATATTCTACACCACAATCTGAATTATTATTATTTGTAATTATTTAAAGTTTTCCAATGCGTTGACCATGCATGCTACATTTAAAACTCACATACTGGATTAATTTACAGTAAATATATTTATTTATTCTCATCATGTATTGATTTGACTTTACCTCTCGGTGCTGAAGGCTCCTCGTTGGACTCCCCTCCTTGTTTCAGGAAACCTGCCAGCTCATTAAAAATCAGATAAAAGTCTAAAGCGAAAACAATGGTGGCGATAAACCCAAAAACCTGCGGAGAAAAGGACAAATGACGTGAATAAAGTGGGACGAACTACGACAGAAATCACAGAGATCCTAAAACCTGAGTCACACCAGAGGCCGTTGGAATGACTCTTTAATGAACGTTCCTGGATATTCAAAGTGCACTCGAAAGGCCTGTCGTTGTGGCGAGCTCGAATGTTTTGCTCATGTTCAAAACTTTCCAAGTGGAGAAACATCGAACAGCATTTGAAGCATTTTCTTTTCTTTTCTTTATTATTATTATTTTTCTTCCTTTATAGATGGCCTCCCTTCTCACCTCACAGCCATCCTCTTCACACCAATCTGATTATTTTTTTATTTATTATAAATTTTTTCATTAATTTTTTTCCCTCCCATAGAAAGAAAGGAAAAGACAGAAAAGACAGAAAGTAAGACTACAAAACAAATATCCACAAAAAGAGCACAGGGCAAACACACCCAACCACTGTCTGCAATCCTGCAAAGTACATGACAGAACACAGCAACAAAACACATATGCATAAAAGACACATAACATTCATGACTTTGCAGTAGATTACTATAAATATATATGTATACATTCATACGTATATGAATACATACATATACATTCATATTCAGTCATATACCCATCTACATATCTACATACGATACCTGCATGGACTCTAAGTCCCGGCCTGACAAATAGACATTCATACACAGATACAATCACACAAGCCCACCCTCATCCTCACCCTCAGTCTCTCAAAGACATATAATAACGACACATTCCATTCATAATCCCGATATGCACTCTATACCCCACAGGTCCAAGACATGTACCTGCCCCCTACATGGGGCAGCCCACACCCAAACCCAGGAGATAGGCCCATTCATTCTGGGGTGGAGAGGAGCCGACATCCAAGATCCGGCCCAACCCGCGCTCAGCCGACAGGACAGGACACCCCAGCCCAAGCAGCCCCAGGGAGAGCGCCGCGCCAGCCCCGCCCACGGCAAACCCCCAGGCCCCGAACCCCCCCATAGCCCAGGACAACACCCGACGGTCTGCCACTTTACCAGACCCCACCCCCAGAATGGCCGTCAGGGAGCAAGGGGGTTCAACAAAAAAAAAACACTAGACCCCGACACACCCACCCCCGCCCCCAGATGTGCTGTTGAAGTGTGTTGTTGTAAAGTGCAATTAAAATAAAAGGGAAAGAGAAGGAGCAAAGGCTGGCATAATGCCAGTTTCCCCTCCACCCCAACTCTAACCCAAGCCCTTACTGTCTAAATGTATCATTGTAAGTGATCACAGGTACAGGAGGCGAGAGTAGTGTTATCCCGCCACCCATAACCATAGTGCCCACCCCAAGTTCCTAAATGTGAATGTTATGATGATGTTTCTGAGTGAATGTCTAAGGTGTATAATAAAATTGAGTCCCAGGTGGTTCTGAACAACACAGATGTAAAAATGTTGCAGTACACCCGAGCCTCAAAATACCTACATGTATTAAATTTAAAATGAAGAGGGTGGAGGTGTGCAGTGAGGGATGGGGAGAAAATAACTGCAGGAACAAATGCTCCCGCAGCGAGTCAGCTCCCCCGCTGACCCTACAGGTCCCCCAGCTCCCCAGGGCCCACCCAAGGAGCGAGGCCAAAACACCTCTCTGACTGCCATGCCCATTGAGCTCCAGACCAGAGAGGGACAGGACCACGAGGGTCGCCAGCGCAGGACCGGCCCACATCCACCAAGGCCGCCAAGACCCCTACTAAGCGCAGTCAGCCCGCCGCCCAAGAGGACGCAAAATCCCACATGGACGACATGGCCAAGAGCGCCCGCCCAACCACCGACAGAGCCAGGGAGCACCGGGAGCGTGCCCTCACCATAGGAAAGGGCCAGCCAACCGGACACGCATAGTCCCAGACCATCATCAAGGACATCCACCCAGTCCCTACCCCAGAAGAAATACTACACCCACCCATCATACTAACAACTCTCAGAACATATAACACACTAGACACCCAGGCTGGGTCACCTGCCCCCTCCCATGGGCCACCAGGCATGCCTCCAAACCCCCAACCCCCAGCCCACGAACCCCCAACCCACCAGCGAGCCGAGGGCCCCCCGGCCAGCGTCGGACACCAGAGCGCAGGCCAGCCCAAAGCCAGGCGACCCGCCCGCCAGAGCCCAAGATCCCCCCCCCACCAGGGCCAAGCCCGGGGACGACACGTCCCCAGACTCCCAAGCCCCCGGCGCCCACCCCAAAACCCCAGCCCAGCTGGGCCACCGACCGGCGACCCATGACCGCCGCCACAGACCACCCGAGGCCCCGCATGCAGCCCCCAGCAGACATCCACCAGAACCACCCAGGTCCTCCCCAGGTTGAAGGCAGGGCCCTCCCCGCCCAAACAGCCCCAACCCCCGGCGTCCCAAACCCCGACACCCCCCCATCAGCCCCAGTGCCTCACAAGGCTAGACCCCAGACCCCCCACCCCCACTATGTAACGGAGCCGATCAAAGAATGCCAGAGAAATTGATCCGATGTGTCGGCAGATGCTGTTTCAAGACTAATATGCTCTAACAGAAGATTTTTATACTGATTAATGCCAAGATTATTTTTATTTTTCCAATTTAGGAGTATGGTTTTCTTTGCGATGCATAAGGCAGTGAAGATCACACGAGATTTGTTTTTTTCTATCTAGTGTAACATCTTCAAGGATAGCCAATAAGCAAACAGATGGAGAGAGTGGAATGTTACATTTCAGACATATAGACAAGTCCTCACATACCTGGACCCAGAACCTCTGAACGGGTGGACAGAACCAGAGTGTATGGATATAATGTTTATGTTTATTAAATTTGTTCATTTTTTAACAAAAGAAACACAATACAAGTCAATTCCATAAATGATAATGTACAAAATATAAAAAAATGAAAGGTAGCCGAAAGAAGAATAAATCTTATTATATATGCCCCTTTTTTCAAACAATCAGATTAAACAATAATAATCTTCCACCAACAGTACAAAATGACTAACTCTTTCTAATTTTCTAACTAATACAATACACATTACGTCATTTCATATTTTTTTTAACAAATTCATTTTGATCATTTTCTTAAATGTAAACATTGACTTGGCATTTTTAACTGCATTCTCCAAGCCATTCCATAATCTAATTCCCTGGATTGAGGTAGAACGTCTCTTCAAACTACCGTAGTTCTGAATTGTGGTTTTACAAACATCTCTGTTCCCTTAAGGTTATAACAACTTTGTCATCAGGTATATTAATCATAATAATTTAATCATCAGGTATATTACTTGTGCACTGTGAGCAATTGTTAGATGATGTAAATCCCATTTTAAACATTCATTGACCTGTATAATGTAATCTATACAGTAGAGAACTTTATACTGTATTAATTGTAAATTGGAGATTCTAGTCTTTTTAAATGTTTTTAAACATATTTGAGACCAGATGTTTTGGTCAAAGTTGACTGATAAATCTGTCTCCCATTTTGCAACAGGTAGCATTATGGAGTCATCGATTCTAGACAATTTCTTGTATATTTTAGATAACAATTTGGGTGGTTTAAGATTAATGAATTCTGACACACATATTGGTGTTTCTAACAATTCTCTATTAAGCTTAAATTTCTTTTTTACAATAGACTTAATTTGTTGATATTCTAAGAAGTATTTATTGTCAATGCCATATTGTATTATTAATTCATTAAATGAAATAAAGTCTACACCATCAAACATGTGTTCTAGACGTTGAATTCTCTTAACTCTCCAACCTGACAAATTTAACATATTATTTTCTTTCTGTATGTCAGGATTGTTCCAGATGGGTGTTTGTCTGCATGGGAGTAGTGAAGACTTTGTCATTTTCACATACTCCCACCATGCTGTCAGAGATGAGCTAATACTGATACTTTTAAAGCAAACATGTTTTTTTAATATTTGTACTAATAAATGGCAGATCTAAAATCCTAATATTATTACATAAAGTTTGCCCTATGTCTATCCAAGTAACATCTAGTGCATTTGGATTTAGCCACTTTGAAATATATTGTATGGCTAATAGCAGTGATAAAAGTTTGGAAGTTCTAATCCTCTGGTTTCTTTAGATTTCTGTAATGTTTTTAAGCTAATACGTGGAGTTTTGTTTTTCCAAAGGAATTTAGATATGAAAGAATCCAAGGACTTAAACCATTCATTTGAAGGTTTATTTGGAATCAATGGCCCTCATGCACGAACATGTTCGTATTTTTATCCTAAATTTCTCCTACTTTTGTTCGTCCGAAGCGTTCGTACGAACATGCCACGTCAGATTCAACAAACTCTTCTATCCACAGGAAAAGTGTGTAAATGGCTGCGCAAATATGATGAATCCCACCTGTTCTATCAACCTGCGCGTGCACGCGGAGAGGTTATTTACATAATCCCCACCCCTCAAAACACCATATAAGGCTACGTTTCCTGCCTCAGAGGCAAAACGTGTTCGTTCATAAAATGACAGCGAAAAGTAAAAAAGAAGAACTCTACCGGTGCGGAGATTGAAGTTCTGCTCTCTGAGGTCAAGAAAAGAAAATCTGTCCTTATTAGCAGCGTCACTCATGGGAGTAAATGACCAACTAAAGCCAAAGAATGTTTGTTTATAAGAAATGTGGACCTTGAAATATACACGCGACGTGGTGGCACACTGGATAAAGCATTGCACTGCTTATCGAGACCTCGTGGGTTCGAGTTCCACGAGGTATGACTGTTTTTTTTTTTCTTCCTTCTTTCTTTAGATTATTTATTCATTCCAGATTAAAAAGACTTTATGCTTCATTTCTTGTTGTATTGTAAATAGTTTTCTTGTGTTTTTTAAATCTGGAATGAATTAAAAGGAGAAAAAAAAACATTGTCCCATGTGGGACTCGAACCCATAAGGTTCAGCACTGCAACGCAACGCTCTACTGACTGAGCTATCTGACAGCTATGACTGCAACAGGTGGAGGTCAATGTAAAGCAGTGGTGTGCCGTCAAGGCCTGCAAGGCCTTCTCTGCTGGCCTAAAATGATTTATTTATTTATTTATTTTTTATTATATTTTGTCCATGAATACATATTAAATATTTGCAAATGGTCTGTCCGCTTCCTTTCATTGCTATCCCACCGGTTGCACTGCTTCCAGACGTGTATTTCCATATTTAAGCATTTAACCAATCACATTTCAGCCACTATTTGTTGCCAGGGTCAAATAAATCTGCCTGGAGGACTTCCAAATCAGTTCTGCAAGCCATGTAGCATAAAATAAATGTCGATCAAACTGTTGCGTCAACCAATCAGATTTTGAGTTGGAGACACCAGGGCCCTCTAGCTTACCTTTACGTTTTCCGTACGCCGTACAGAAACGTCAGCGTATTCACACGCTTTGATTGGATAGTCAAAGAGAGCTTTAAAGCATGATGTCACTGGCCCCTCGGCGCGGAGGGGCTGATGGGATAGAATTGGGTTGGAACCGCCATATCACTAAAATAAGCTTTTTCGCAAATTTATTTTTTAGAATCTAAGTAAGGTTTTAACAGTTTTGCAATGGTCCGAACTTGCTGTGTTATTGGATGTAATGTCCGGTCGCACGACCGGAAAGGTAAAAAGATAGAAAACTGACTTTCTGTTTACTGTCTCCTGCCTGGAAACAACGCAAGGGAGCTCATGTGTCGGACGTAACAAAAAGTAGATGATTGGCCTGATATCAGCGGTGACACGTCCTGATACAACTTTCTCAGTGTCCCAAAATAACTGCTAGTTTGTTCCAGACATCCTGGTGAGTGTCTAAATTAAAACTGACGAGTCATGTATTTTGTTATATTATTTATAGATGATTATTGTTTGAACTGATTGTTTGAACTGACTTTGTTTTAAGAAGGAGCAGATATGATAAGATTTTTTTCTTCTTTTGCTACCTTTCATTTTATATCTTGTTTTTTCCCCCTTTCATATGTCTGTAAATTGCCTTTGTGTTTTAAATCTGAATAAATAAATAAATAAAAAATTGTTGGTGTTGTGCCATCAATTTTTTCCACGATTTTGTCCCATGTTTAGTTCATGTTTAGTTCATAGAAATGAGTCAACATAGTTTAGGTCGGGTTTATATTTTTTATATAACGTAGTCTGAGTTTAGACAGAGTGGACATCTGTGTTATTGTGAAATAAACTATTTAAAGTTTATAGTGTTGTCACTTTTACTGTAGTAATACTGATCTGTGCGGTGATATGTCCTCTTAAGGCAAATCTTCATATGAAATGGATGAAACTCCAGGAGGAGCTCAGTGAAGCTGCAGATGATGATGATGATGATGAGGAGGAACAGGGACTAGCAGCAAAAAGCTACAAATACAATGTCAGTTGTGTGAACAAAGAGGAGCAGAAATAAATCATCTGTTACTGGAGAACAGGTCAGAGCTGAATAAAAACCAGCTGGAAAAAGAAAATTTAAAGTATTAAATATTATACAGATCTTCCTTGCTTTGTCATCTTGTCATCATTGTATAACACTGTTAGACATTTTCTGCCAGCATTAAAAAAACTCACAATTTCAATGGTTCTACTAACATTAATGTGTCCTGTTCAGCATCTTTGCCATCTTTTTGATGTCTCACACAAAAGTCTGTCTAATACTTGTGCCTTTCTTTCTCTTCAAGGGATGGACGTGCATAAGACAAGCTCATAACAGAAGCTGTGACCTCAAATTATTACCCGGGGACGTTGTGTTAGCTGACAGAGGCTTTCATATTAAAGACAGTGTAATAACAAATAATCAGGATTTTTGGTGAGTAAAATGTTGCTATATTCCTAAATAATATTGCAATTTTATCAGGTTATTTTTGATTCTTTTTTATGTATGTCGCAGCTGTACCTGTAGTAGAAGTTTTATAGCCATAAAATAGTTATTGAGGCTTGGATTGATTCAGACGGAGCACTACTGAAGGCCTAGGTGTGAAATGCACGGCCCACCACTGATGTAAAGTCTGCGTTACCGAAGTCTGCGTTACCGAGACAAATTAAACTTAAATTAATTCATAATTTAAGTTGGTTTCAGTTTGAGGTCTTCATATTGATATTGTAGTGTTAGAAAACGGCATTGATAACAAATTGATTTTAATTTAAATACTTTAATCCGTTAGTCATTATTACATTTAAAATTATAATTCGACTTCAAACAGAACCTATTGTCAAGAACAATTGTGGTGCGTGACTTTTTTAAACTCTAAATATTTTCTAAATAACGAAATATGAAGTTATTAGTGGAGAAATTCCGTCTGGATGACAGCAGACTGACGCTCCTAAAATATACGACAGGTCCGGACCACTCGTAAATTTTGTTCGTATCTGAAAAAAATCGTAGGATACGAAAACATTGTTGAATGCCACAAATGATCCTAAATCACTCGTACGCACAGTTTAAGAACAAATCTGTGCGTACGAACGGTTCGTGCATGAGGGCCATTGAGAATAAATAATTTATTCTTGGCAGGACCATCATTTTTACTGAGGCAACTCTTCCCATAAGTGATATGGGTAGAGATTTCCATCTAGTAAGATCCTCTTAAATTTTCTTTAAAAGTGGTATATGATTTAATTTTATTAAGTCTTCTAATCTAGGAGAAATGTTAATACCCAAGTATGTAATGTTACCTGATTGTAGTCTTTCATTTAAAGAAGTATTAAACACGCAATTCATTGGAAGAACTATAGATTTTGACCAATTTATAGAATACAGTAATCAGAAACTTGTGAGAATGAGTTTATTAATTCGATAACATTAGATATAGTTTTCTGAATTTTGAAGAAAAAGTAAAACATCGTCAGCATAAAGACTAATTTTATGTTCTATATTTTTACACTTTACGCCTTTAATATCAGCTGTTTGCCTTATTGCTGCTGCTAAAGGTTCAATAAACATAGCAAATAGTGCGGGTGAAAGTGGACATCCCTGCCTGGTGCCCCTCTGTAAACAAAAGCTTGAAGATATTTGATTATTTGTCCTGACACATGCTTTTGGTGAGTTATATAATATTTTCAACCAATTAATAAAATAGTTTCCAAATCCAAATTTAATCAAGGTAGCATATAAAAAATTCCAATTTACTCTATCGAATGCTTTTTCTGCATCTAAAGATAAAATAGCTGTTTCAATATTTTTACTATATGAATACTCTATTACCGGTATATTATATAATCTGCAACTGTTTGTGGTCGAGTGCCTTCCTTTTATGAATCCAGTTTGATCAGGATCAGTAATGAAATGAGTTATCTTCTCTAATCTTTTATTTGAAGCGTTTTCTAATGAGATTCTGGCTGAAATCAGTTCACACGAGAACAGGCTCTAGAAAAATTTATGATTTTTTTCTATGTTTATTGTGGCAAATAAACAAGAAAAAAAATACAGTAGATGGGCCCCAACGGGAGAAGCATGCAGGCCCAGCATGTGTCACAAAAAGTTGAAAGCAGGAACTTTCATTTGGACCTAGGAGGTGATTGGAGGTGACTTTATCAGCTATTGCTGACATTGACTGAAATTCATTCTCAGCGACTAAGTCATAAGTGTGGCAGGAGCATGAGCAACACGCATGATGATGCTAAAATCAGCCTCACCCCGGCAGCTTTAGAGGAACCATCTGCGTACTTAGACACCGCCATAATGGAGATGATGAAAAAAATAATGGAGGCCGTCACACACCTCATGAAATCCTTTGAAAGAAAACACAGAGACACAGCCGCATTATTTAGCCTTTGACCTTTTATATAAAGCTGCAGAAAATTGCAATACATGTGATTTACTCCCACCGTCAGAGGCCAACAGAAACCTTTGAACCTCTCGTTGAATTTTGTAGAATAAGCAAACAGCAGGAAGACAGCAGCCAGGAACTCCAGCAGGGGGACGGTGACGAAGGCTGCCGCTGCCGACGCAGCAAAACACACAAACGATATGAAGCAAAGAGCCTGAGGAGACAATAAAAAATGTTTCAGACTGAAGCTTGACTTTAATTTGACGAAATCAGAGACCAAGTCGTGTAAGTCTTGCAGCTTCCCTGTAGAGAGTATGGGGTGCTGTTTGAAAAGTTAGCACTTTGAGATTTTTATTAATGAAAAGTGCATTATAAATGGAATTCATTATTATTATTATTATTATTAAGTTACACAGTCAAAAATTCACAGCGATATTTTGGTTTACCTTTCATAAGAATTTTTTTTTTACCATGTCAGATTTTCACCATGTTATTCATACATTTATAAATGTCATAGTAACAAACTAAACATTTAATTTACAAACTAAATACTTAACTTTCAAGTTAAATATTAAGTCAATTAACTGAATATTTAGGTGTGAATTAAATATCTAATTACCAAGCTAAATATTTATTTTCAGAACTAAATATTTAATTTCCAAACTAAACATTTAATTTCCAAGTTACAGGTAAACATTTGTTTCCTAAACAAAATATTTAAATGGCTAACTAAATATTTAGCTAGGACCTAAATATTTATCTATAGCATGTTAAATATTTAGGTCCGAGCTAAATATTTAGTTTACAAATTAAATATTTATTTTGGAAATTAAATGTTTAGAAAATGAATATTTGGGTCCGAGCAAATTTTTTAGTCAGCAATTTAAATGTTTATTTTTGGAAATTAAATGTTTAGTTTGGAAAATTAATATTTGGGTCTGAGCTAAATTTTTAGTTATCAAATAAAATATTTATTTTGTAAATTGAATGTTTAGTTTGGAAGATACATATTTAGGTCTGAACTAAATATTTAGTTAGCAAATTAAATATTTAATTTAGAAATTAAATTTTTAGCTTAGAAATGAAATATTTAGGTCTGAGCTAAATTTCTAGTTAGGAAATTAAATATTTATTTTGTAAATTAAATGTTTGGTTTGGAAAATGAATATTTGGGTCCAAGCTAAATTTTTAGTTAGCTAATTAAATGTTTATTTTGGAAATTAAATATTTTAGTTTGGAAAATAAATATTTGGGTCCGAGCTAAAGTTTTCGTTAGCAAATTAAATATTTGTTTTGTAAATTAAATGTTCAGTTTGGAAAATAAATATTTAGGTCTGAGCTAAATAATGAGTTAGCAAATTGAAGCATCACATAAATTATATAAGGATAAAGATCGCTAAATCTATTGCAGTATTATACAAAGTTAGGAACTTGTTAAATGATAAAGCTCTGTATTTGTTATACCGGTATTGTTCCACACTTAATTTATTGTATTGATGTTTGGGGTAAAGCATGTAAAACATTTACGGAGCCTATTTTTGTGCTAAAGAAAAGAGCTGTAAGAGTAATCACTAGAAAACATTACTGTCACCCATCAAGCACATTATTTTATCAACTGAAGTTATTGAAGTTCCATGATTTGGTGGATTATAATATTTTGTCAGTTATATATAGGGCTCAGATTAATGAACTACCTTTGAATATCCAATTACATTTTGTTAAACGACAAAGTTGTTATGGTCTCAGGGAAACGGAGATATTTGTGAAACAAAAATATAGAACTAGTTTGAAGGGACGGTCAACCTCAATCCAGGGAATTGGATTATGGATTGGTTTGGAGAATGAAGTTAAAAATGCAAAATCAATATTTACATTTAAGAAAATGATCAAAACTGAATTATTGCAAAAATATATATGAAATAGTGTAACGTGTGTTGTATTGTAGTTCGATAATTATAGGGAGTTGTTCTTTTTTTGTTCTGTTACTTGTAGATGAATATTGTTTGAATTGATTGTTTGAATAAGGGGGCAGATATAAGATTTTTTCTTCCTTCTGCTACCCTTCATTTTATATTGTATTCGTCTCATGTATGGGATTGTTTTATGTTGTATTTTAAAATGAATACATTTGTATAAAATTTTATTTTTTATTTTTTATATTTAGCTTAGAAATTTTATATTTAGCTTGTAAATTAAATGTTTAGTTTGGAACTATGACATTTATAAATGTGTGAATGACATGGTGAAAATATGACTTGAAAAAAAAAACACCTATTTTTTCCCCCCTTATAGAAGACTAAATAAATGTTTTTAACTGTAACTTTACAAACGGCACCTCATAAGAGAGACAGTTGCTAAGGTCAACGGTTTTTTCACAACGTCCTTCTTTTTTATCTCTCATGCACAAAGTCACTTGTGCAAACAGGCAGCAACATTAAACTGGGATAACGAAAGAGGCTTTATGAGCTGTTGATCACTAAGCATGCAGCCTGTCTCATCTTTGAAGCTTCCCACTAAAGGAGTCGGACAGGACAGGACACCATCTCAGGACAAATGCAAGCAAGTCCAGACGCTGTGATCTCAAGCAGCTGTGGACTGTTCTCCTGCTCGGGCCTGAGGGTTCAAACACTGACTGAACAAAGCTGCAGAATCCTCCCACAGATCATATTAAAGGAAAACAAACAGATGAATGTTTCTTTTGATGAAAAGATTAAATCTTTACATTTTCTCTTTTTTGGTAAGTGAATTTTTCAAGGGTTACTGTATCTTAAAATAATTTTCATCGCTTGTCAAATTGATCAAATAATAAAAAAAAAATTTCATTTGACTCCTCCCTTGTTCAGGGTAAGCCACAGCGAGTGAGCTCACGCAAAGACTTGGCAATTGTTACATCGAAATAAAAAATGAACTAAAAAGTAAAAAATAAAGCCCATCATGTGACGAAAAAATACAGGTAGTCCTCGACTTACGACGGCCTCGACTTACGACGTTTTGCGGTTACGAACGCCCTCCCATTGAAAAGCATTGTTCGAGTTACGCGGTTTATGTGCCTTTACATTAGAAAATACGGTACCGAAACTCACCAGAGGACAGCGGAAATTTACAGGAGGTTTACAGGAGGAAGGGGGGAGAGTAGCTGATAGGGCTGAACGATTTTGGAAAATAATCTAATTGCGATTTTTTTTTCTATAAATTGCGATTGCGATTTAAAATGCGATTATTTTTACTGGTTCTGTATTAATTCATATCACTAACGACACAACTGTTTTTTTTAAATCGGATAATTAATGCGCTTTTTCAAGCAGAACGTTAGCTTGAGGAGCTAGCTGCTAACCGGGCACCGTCAACAACAGACCTGGTCACATGACCAGCTCTCTCTCTGTTTATCTCCCACTGTCTCTGTGTTTCAGCCTCTAAGATCAGATACACGTTTGAGCTAACTTACCTGAATTTATAACTTTTATGACTTCTGTCGAGCCTGAAGCAACTGTGTTGGAGCGCACGGTCTCCTCCTCCCTGCTCTCTCTGTTTTGCTCCATTCAGAGCTGCGCGCGGCCAGAGCGGCTCACTCCCAAGTCATGTGACCAGTCAAATCGCAGCCCGTGCGAATAGAGAATCGCGTTTTAACATATCGCGAGATAATCGCAAATGCGATTAATCGTTCACCCCTAGTAGCTGACGCAGTCAGTAGAAACGTACAGGAGACCTCATTGTTTGTATAGGCTGACCGGAGCAGAGGGGCTAATATGCTAACAGACCTTACTGTAAAACCCTGGACCGCGCGTGGAAAAGTGCAGGAGACCTTATTGTTTGGAGCGGAGTTTTACAAGGCAGAGAGGCTACAGCTGAGCAACGAGCTAACATGCTAACAAACCTTGCTGTAAACGCTGTGGACCGCGTGAAGCTGCAGAGCTCGGAGGTGCACGTGCTAACATGCTAACAGACGGAGGAAGAATTGACGAGCTCCCAGTAAGAAATTAACTCTTTTCTTCTTTCATTATGGCTCCAAA
>JBBPBX010010012.1:0-16121 GCA_038048925.1 Garcialebias charrua
TGTGTATATATACACACATATATATATATATACTGTATATGTTCCTTAAAAAACCACAGGCAAAGCAGAATACAGTATTCAAAAAAGTAACAAGATCATCCATATTGGTTGTGTGTTCTTTTCCAACTCTTCTTCTAATGCGTGTGTGGTGGTTAGTAAAGAGCTAAATGTATCACTACCAGCACCAGCTGGTAAGGTGCGTTGATATTATTGATCCGCCCACTACAGTATAACTACCCGCCCACTAAAGGGGTCCTAATGGGCGCTGTGGATACAGAAATAAACCGGTCCCATAGGAACCAGCCCAAAGAAGCCACAATGGGACCTTACAGGAACCAGCCCTGTGGATAAGGGGCATAAGTAAGCTCCATTTACCATTTACCATTTACCATGTATGTGGTACAGTGTTACTGTCTCTGTTGGTTAGTTACATGTGTGTTACAGTGCATTACCGACTGTGTTAGGCTAAGTTGTGCTGTTTATCACTGTGTGTGTGACAGCAAATTACACTGTGTATTCAAATTTGTATTACTGTTTAAGTTACAGTAAGTTACAATGGGTATTGCAGCGTGTGCGGTATAGTGCACGTTACTGCCTGTGTTAGTTAATTACACTGAGTTTTACTGCGTGTGTGTTATTGTCTTTGTTACAGTGTGTATAGTGTGTGTGTGTGTGTGTTCACCCTGTAGCGATGGTCTTTGTGTACACTGCCCAGGAAACACTGCATACAGAGAACACATGTCGAGTCAGCAGCACACTCCCTGTACACACAGACATGTTTCAGTCAAAAACATCATCCCAGAACCAGCTTAACAGGTGACATTGCTGTAAAGCGCTTTGGGGCCCCTCATAAGGGTCTGGAAGGCACTACAGTATATAAGTAAGCTCCATTTACCATTTAAAGTTTTACCACACTGTACAATATATACTTTGGTAGTTTTAAATCTTCATTTAATCACTGTAACAGTGTTCAACTAAAGCTAAAGTCTGATGCACTGATGAACTGTAAAAGATGTGATCCACTGAATCTTGTTCCCTTACTGTGAAATCAGTGCAGCTTCACAACAAAATGAAAGATATTGTCAATGATAGGGTGTGAGTATGCTGGTGTAGATTGTCAGTCCTCCAGGACATAGTAAGTAAAATAAAAATACCAAAAACAACTGGATTGCTTTGTAGTTGAAAACGTTTTGCTTCCCATTCAGGAGACGGTTTCAATTCAAAAATGGAGTGTGTGTACCGTAATTCCAAGCTTTTAAAGCTGTCTATGAGAAGCTTGGTTTTATAACCAAGATTTACATCCAGATTGAACAACTACTTTGAGAAAATACACAAGAAAAAATATATACAGTACATATATTTTTTTGTACAGTGAACCTTAGCATCTAATGACAGCATTAATTAGCAAAACCATTCTCCAACTCTGTTCATCATCAGACCAAGTCCCTCTGACCCTTTGTTCATGACTTTCTTCCAACATGGTGTCTATCAGCTACATGTTAACATCAGTCTATGAATCATCACGCAGCACAGGCAGCCACAAGTTTTCTCTGAAACAATATTGATGCCTATCACGCAAATAGTTTCCAATCAGTCCAGAGTAATTCTGATGGTGATGAATGGACTTCTTTAGACTTCCTACCACAGGAAGGCCAAGATCTCCCAAGAAGTCAAACCAGTTCCTGTATTTTAGCCGGCCGTTAAAAGTCGTCCTTGTTAAATCCAAACCACTCAAAAGATCAGGAAACACGTTGCTCATTTCTAAATGCTTCAGAACTGTTTATTCCCTCACTTTAGAAGCACACACACAGAGTTGACCAGTTTTCCAGGTGACTGGGAGTGGAGGCCAGGTCTGCCTGGGTCTTCAGAATGCGAGGGAGAGTAAGGGTCTATTTAAAGAAGGTAGGAAACGCTGAACCGGTGAATTAGATGTCGACAGCTTTAAAAATATCAAAATGTATACTCTATAGTTATGATCTTTGTTACTGCATGAGGAAACACTTGATACAAGCCCTGGTGTGTACGAAGTATGTGTGTGTGAACCTGTACAGGTGTATCAGTTACCTGCAGGAGTAGGTGGGCTCTCCCACCTTGAACACATGACCACACAGCAGTGATGGATGGTTTTTTTCCCGCAGTTGCGCCAAACCAGTCGCTGGCTCCTCCCCCACCAAGAGCCACTCCAGAGGAGCAAGTAGAAGGAGCTGACAGGCCAACTCCTCTCTTTGCTCCTCTCTCTGCTCCTCCCTGGAGCTGCCGCCACTCGGCCCCAAGCAAAAGACTCTGGGTATGTAGACTGACAGGTGATGGTACACCTCCTGTGGCAGGTCATCTGCTTCCAGCCACCGCTGAGGAAGAACAAGAAACAGTTATGGGTGTTCTGACTGACAACAAGGAGTAACAACAAGGAGTAACAACAAGGAGTAACAGGAGTGTTCAGGCAATGCTGAGTTAGGAGTTTGTTCCAAATTATCCAGGATTTTTTTTTTCATCAATTATTGATCCTCCCTGGGCTGCCACCTTACCGTGGTGGAGGGGTTTGAGTGTCCCAATGATCCTAGGAGCTATGCTGTCAGGGGCTTCATGCCCCTAGTAGGGTCACCCAAGGCAGACAGGTCCTAGGTGAGGGACCAGACAAAGTGCAGCCCAAAGACCCCTTATGATGAATAAAATAAATGGAGTCAATGTTCCCTCGCCCGGACGTGGGTCACCGGGGCCCCACTCTGGAGCCAGGCCCGGAGGTGGGGCACGCTGGCGAGCGCCTGGTGGCCGGGCTTTTACCCATGGAGCCCGGCCGGGCACAGCCCGAAGAGGAGACGTGGGTCCCCCTTCCCATGGGCTCACCACCTGTGGGAGGGGCCAAAGGGGTCGGTGCAATGTGGGATGGGTGGTGGCCGAGGGCGGGGACCCTGGCGGTCTGATCCTCGGCTACAGAAGCTGGCCATTGGGACATGGAATGTCACCTCTCTGGTGGGGAAGGAGCCTGAGCTAGTGTGTGAGGTTGAGAGGTTCCGGCTAGAAATAGTCGGACTCACCTCAACGCATGGCTCTGGCTCTGGAACCAGTTTCCTTGAGAGGGGTTGGACACTCTTCTACTCTGGAGTTGCCCCTGGTGAGAGGCGCCGAGCAGGAGTGGGCATACTTGCCTGTACGTTGGGGTTCACCCCGGTGAACGAGAGGGTAGCCTCCCTTCGCCTACGTGTGGGGGGACGGGCTCTGACTGTTGTTTGTGCCTATGCGCCAAACAGCAGCGCAGATTACCAACCCTTTTTGGAGTCCTTGGAAAGGGTATTGGAGAGTGCGTCTCCTGGGGACTCCATTGTTCTACTGGGGGACTTAAACGCTCACGTGGGCAATGACAGTGAGACCTGGAGGGGTGTGGTTGGGAAGAACGCCCCCCCTGATCTGAACCAGATTGGTGTTCTCTTGTTGGACTTCTGCTTTTGTCATGGATTGTCCATAATGAACACCATGTTCAAGCAAAAGGGTGTCCACATGTGCTCTTGGCACCAGGACATAGGCCGCAGCTCGATGATCGACCATGTTTTTGTCTCATCTGATCTGCGGCCGCATGTCTTGGACACTTGGGTGAAGAGAGGGGCAGAGATGTCCAGTGAACACTACCTGGTGGTGAGTTGGCTCCGATGGTGGGGGAGGATGTCGGTCAGACCTGGTAGGCACAAATGTATTGCTCAAATGAAACCATCATCTCCATAAAGCTCATCAGCAAAAGGAAGCATGAAGTGCTCTAAAATGTCCTGGTAGATGCAGCTTTGACTGTGGACTTCAGAAAACCCAGTGGGCCAACATGGACCCAAACCATCACCGACTTTTCAGTGGAAATATGGATTGTGGACAAATTCGGAAATGCCAGCAGCTGTTTAGGTCGTCTGGAATGCGTATGCCGGGCTTGGCAACACTCAAGACTGTGTGCGAACCCACTGTGGACCTGTAACAGAGCTGAGCAGGCACAATTGTGGAACTTTGCGGCAGTGTTCACGGATGGTCGGAACCAAGAGATCTCGTATAAGTTGCAAGCCCGACTTCGGCAGAATGCCCATGGATCTGGCTGTTTGTATTTGCCATTGAGTGTTCCAGCAGAAATGAAGGCAGACATGTCAGTAGAATCTTCCTGCCCAAAACAATTATTGTTTATCTGAGTTTGGCCTCCCCACTGGCCTCGGATAGGCCAACTGATCTCAAATTGCTCCTGGAGGATACATAAACTAAGAAGCTCTGCCTGCCATCCCCCGAGGACATCTGTGGCCTTATCAGAATTGTGACGCTAATGGACACTGTACCTTCTTATCAGAACTTTGGAACTTTCTGCAGTGTTCATGGACAGCTCACCACCTTTGACCTCCTCATGCATAAATATATTCTATCATTGTATGTTGTCGTTTATGTTGCGAGGGCTTTTTTCTTCTTCATCTTTTACACTGTGCCCCAGCCAGGACATGGTGTGAGACATGACTTTTTAACTTCCTCCACCCTCGTGTTCTTCATCTACTCTGTATGTTGTATGTAACAGGTCTCTCTTGTAAATGAGTCCCTGAGGCTCAATGGGAACTAACCTGTAAATAAAGGTTGAATGGATGACTCTGGAAACTTCACTCTGGACTTTAAGCATGTAGATTCTGTGTCTCTCCACTCTTCCTCCAGACTCTGCGACCTTGATTTCCAAATGACATGGCATTTTACTTTAATCTGAAAAGAGGACATTGCACCACTGAGCAACAGTCCAGTTGTTTTTCTCCTCAGCAGGTAAGATGCTTGTGATGTCTCTGTTTCAGGAGTGGCTTGACTTGAGGAATGAGACATTTGTAGTTCATGTCTGGGAGTTAATCAGCTGATTAGGGTGTGATACCAGGAGTTTTCAATATTGAACCATTTCACAATATTCTAATTTTCTGAGGCACTGAAATTTGGTTTAATGATTCGTAATCATCAAAATGACAAGAAATACATGTAAAGGCTTGAAATATTTCACTCTGTGCAATGACTATATGAGTTTCACTTTCTGAATCGGCAGACATTTATTTTGCATGATATTCCAACATTCAGAGATGCACCTGTATTAACTCATTTCAGTTCAGTTCAATCCTATAGCTCCAGGTCACAACAGAAGTAGTCTCAGGCACCGTACAAAAACATTCACATACATTAATATTAACATGAATTAATATTATAACATACATTATATTAAAGCCAATATGTGCAAGTAGACCCTTTAAGATGACCAAGCTTTGCAGCTTTTTGGCAGCATCTTTTCTAAATGATTACATCAAGGCGTGTCTGCTCTGCCACGGAGGAGATTGTCTCAGATTTTATTGCCATTGGCAGAATTTGTAGACTAAATAATGATTGCGTAATGGAATCTGGGCTACGCTAAAGGAAGGAAATAAATGGTGGTCATATTCATTTATGCTGGTAATTATCCGCCTTTTCAAGCAAAAGGAAAAAAACGTTCAAAGCAAAGAAATTATTAACTTTGGAAATACAATCCACTGGCTGAGTGGATTGCATTGATCCTGACTTATGACCACTTGTGTGTGTGTGTGTGGGTCTGACTGGTGCACTCAACACTTGGATATTGGGCGACCACTGAGGTGAAGCAAGTCCTGGTTGGAGAATGCGTCTTTGCTTAAAACCGGAGTTTCCAGCCAGAGGATTCTTGGAGCAAAAGTTTTCTTTTTTTCTCTGTGCTTCAAAGGGAAGGAGCATTTGAAGCATCACACTAGATGACTTTTATGCCTGAATTTAACAATGAAATCATGATTTAAAGCAGATGTTATAATATATTGGTGTGTGACAAACTTAGGCTAAGAAAACACTGGGCCAACATCCTGGATATCCACCAGGATACAATACTTTTCACTTTTGAAGAAGATGCCACTTCTACATTTTCGACAATTCTTTATCAGTTTTTAACAACAAAAATTGTGTTATCACATTTGAATATATTCTGGATTTTGAATCGATACACCTCCAAACATGTGTGGTTAAAGGTCCCCTAGTAAAGGGCGAGATACACTCGCGCGTCCTCACGATACGCCAATACGCAGCGTACGTATGCCCCGTACGCAGCGTAGCCCCGCGTAGCCCCTCAGGGCAAGTACGCGCAAAGGTATTTTTTTACTACGCATACGCGATCCGCGTGCGCGATACGCGGTGTCTGACCATAAACTTCCCGGCGCCGGACTGTTTTGTATGTTACACAAATGAAATAAATTCCCCTTCTTTATCGCTGATCGGGCCTTTTCTTTTGTTTTTTTGCCTAAAGTCAAGTAACCGCTTCTTCCTCCGTTCACTCGATGATTGAAATGAATGAATTCAGGTCCTACCTTGGTGCGCGATGTTTTAATATCCCCTGGTGGGCTGTGTGCTGCAGGAAAAGCGCTCCCTGTTATTATTTTTATTTCTGAGAGAACTTTTTATAACATATATAGTAGAAACAGCGCATCAGAACACCGCAGAAGTCTGAGCGAGCTGCTCATGTTAAAGGTTTCACTTTCAACTAGGTTTCACATTCAGCTGACTGAGCGCTGTCAATCAATTCAGTAGGCGTGTCAGCAAGTGACCAATCAGCGTGCTCAGTTGTCCCCTTCGTGTGCAGCAGCTCATATTACAACAAGGAGAACGTCTGAGCTGAAGTCAGCTGAAGTGAAGCAGCCGCTCCGTATACGCGCGTATACGTCCGTATACGCGCGTATACGTCCGTATACGCGCGTATACGGAGTCTGCTTCACTGTATCTCGGCCTTAAGGCGGATGAAGCCAGGCAGGAATCCCCGTGGACAATGATGTTTGCAGATGACATTGTGATCTGTGGTGAGAACAGGGAACAGGTGGAAGAGAACTGGGAGAGGTGGAGGTATGCACTTGAAAGAAGAGGAATGAAAATCAGCCATAGTAAGACAGAGTATGTGTGTGTGAATGAGAGGGAAGCCAGTGGAACAATGAGGCTACAAGGATCAGAGGTCACAAAGGTGCAGGACTTCAAGTATTTGTGGTCCAATATCCAGGAAATGGGGAGTGTGGTACTGTAAAGAGGTGAAGAAGAGAGTCCAGACGGGATGGAGTGAATGGAAAAAAAGTTTCAGAAGTGATCTGCAACAAAAAAAGGTGTCAGCAAAGGTCAAAGGAAAAAGTTTACAAGACAGTGGTGAAACCAGCTATGTTGTATGGTCTGGAGACAGTGTCATTGACAAAAAGACAGGAGAAAGAACTGGAAGTGGCAGAAATGAAGATGTTGAGGTTCTCCTTAGGAGTGACAAGGATGGATAAGATTAGGAATGAGATCATCAGAGGTACAGCACATGTTGAACAACTGGGAGATAAAGTTAGAGAGGCCAGACTGAAATGGTTTGGACATGTCCAGAGGAGGGACAGTGGGTATATTGGTAGAAGGATGTTAGAAATACAGCTACCAGGATAACGACAAAGAGGAATGCCAAAGAGGAGATACATGGATGTTAGAGAGGACATGAAGGTAGTTGGAATGAGGACATAGTAAGATGGAGGATGACTCGCTGTGGCGATCCCTGAAGAGGGAAAAGAAGAAAGAAGAAGTCCCTTAGAAAGGTGGATCTGGACCACAAGCTTTTTGTTTCCATCAGCAAGACTCTGGTAGAGTTCTGGTTGACATTTGATTGCTCTTAGCAAACGTGGTGGAGGTCACTGAAATTGGTTGGTTTCTTGAAACAAATCAGGTTGAGCATTTTGGAAGAACATCCCAGAACCCTATCATTAGCCTGATTTATCCAACCAGAAACCGGTTCTGATGCGTTTGTCCAGTTGGACACAACTGTATTTAAATTTAAAGCCATCTCCAACTAGTTGCACATATTGGCCTTAATATGTTCTTATTTCTATATTCTACTAAAAGTTTGTTGTTTTTGACAAGTGAAAACCAATTATTTAAAGGGGACCACACATGCAAAATTCACTTTTTAATGTTTTTTTTTTACTCAACTTTGGGTATTTACTTCATAAAAAAAAACTGTCCTAAGGCCAAAAAAATGCACCCAGTGGTTTATTTACTCTAAGTAGATTTATTTTACTGTGATAATTTAGGTTTCGTTTTGAAATCAATCGCGCTTGTGACGTCACAAGCGCTAGGACAACCCACCACAACCTGAGTCCAGCCCCTCACCTAGCAACCCCTGGTTAGGCTCAACCCACTTCTGTATTAAACACATGACTGTTGTTTTTCATGATTTCATCTCATCTTTTGTTTATATGTTCTTAATTTCATGTGTACAGCACTTTGTTGCAGCTGTGTTTTTTTTAAATGGCTTTATAAATTGGGCAGCACGGTGGCACAACTGGTAGAGCTGCTGCCTCTCAGCGAGAAGGTTGCCGGTTCAAATCCCGGTCCGGGGCCTTTCTGGGTGGAGTTTGCATGTTCTCCCCGTGCATGCGTGGGTTTCCTCCGGGTACTCCGGTTTCCTCCCACAGACCAAAAAACATGCTTGTTAGGCTGATTGGTGACTCTAAATTGACCCTAGGTGTGAGTGTGAGAGTGGATGGTTGTTTGGTGTGAGTGAGACAGGTCCCTCTTGTAAATGAGTCCCCGTGACTCAACGAGGCTAGCCTGTATAAATAAAGGTTGAATGAATGAATGAATGAATAAATAAAGTATAATTGTTATTTTTATGTTTTAGTTCAATTTTTAGTGTATTTGCGATCGCTCCCAACGCGCAGCCGGCAAAAATTAAACGAGCGGACCCCCGGCGTAGGGACCGGCGGCATTGGGACCCTCTTCTGGCGCGATGGAGCGGAGCTTCAACTGTACAGCCTCGCAGCAGCCTCGCAGCAGCCTCGCAGCAGCGAGGACCTTCTCCTTACGGATTAATTTACGGGAGACACTTGGTGAACTTTGTGTTGTCTTGACTGGAACAGCGATAACTCCCAAAATCGCCGCGTGCAACGAGCGGAGCTGGCGAACACCGGAAGAGGAACAAGCTAACATTAGCTTCGGATTCGGGTGGTCTAATGCTAAAAGGAGCAGCAAATTGCGGCGCGCTCAGACGGGTTTCGGTAAGTTATCTTAAGCTAGCACTAACAGTAAGTCAAATGAGTAATAAAAAAAGAGCTAATTTTAAAACAACAACACATTACAGATACTGGCTGTTACAGAGGGCGTAAACAGATCTTTGAAGGGCGTGGACTTCAGAACTTGTATCAGAAACCGGTCGTTCAAAACGGCAGAATTAAAAAGGGTATAATTAATTATCTAAGAATTATTTTGTGTATTAAAATGAATTAATATTGTCAAGTTAGCACACAGACATAACATAAAAATTTTAAAGACCTATATGTGGTCTCCTTTAAAGAATTATGTATGTTTATTACACTTTTCACTTTTCACCTGAGGCTATCAACATTATATACTTTACAGGTGCAATGCATTCTGGGGTGATGATGACATACATCAGTTGTAGTGGAGACTAAAGCACAAGGAGTAAAGGCTAAAAAGTTCATACGTGACAATAAAGTTACATTTTGTCCTTGTAGACAATAAATATGTCGAAATGGTCAACTTGTGAGGTTTACTTTATTAGCTCTATAGCTAATGTAATTTATGTTAGCTCTGGAGCTAACGCTAAAGCGGAGTCATTTCTTCATTCTCTCTGTCATCACGCTCTAGTTCAAATTAAAGGGCTGAACATCAGATAATGCCCAAAACTAACATTCAAGCTGAATGGAGCTCGCATTGGAGCAACCTACATATCATTTACCCAGAATGCAATGCAACATAAATACATCAGCAAGATATTGGACAAGAACTGTTGCAAATCTATAATTAAACCCTCAAATTATGCCATTTATGCGTGTTTGGATGCTGCACTGTAAAAAGGACACAACTATGCTCTCTTCCTATTGAACTTTCACATCAGGATGCATTCTCCCTTAAATATGACATCAAACCACAAATTAAAACCCGCACGTTTCCTTCCTAACCCAAGCCTTCTCTTGGCTGAGATGCCTGACTGCCTTCACCTCGTCTCAAACTTGGCCCGTTTGACTGTTAAATCAGATTTGAATCTCCCCGTTTCAAACTGAGAGCGTGCACAGATGAGCAGATACAAAAGCCTGCTGCAGCTGTTCCAGAGAGATTTCGCATGAGCATGAAGCCGAAAGGGAGTCACTGAGCTGTAGCAGGGACATGGTGAGTTTTGCAAAGCCTGTCTTTGGCTGCAGAACAGCTGGCCCGCTTCAGAGAGGAGTGCCTTGACGGCCTCTTCCTGACCAACACGTGGATGTGAAGGGAAGTCCAGTGTAGGAGAAGCCCGGTTTCCTGAGCCTGGACTAATTGCTATTATCTTAAGGAAACCCTCAGGACCTGCGAGTTGGTCAAACTGCGGATGTGACATGGTCAGGAGTGTTTTTCTTAGCAAATGGGCTAAATCAAGGCTACTGAGGAGATTACCACTGGCAGAAAGTGCTCACTTACAGTACAGATGAGGTTTTAATAGTTCCCTAAAAGGTTTTGCACATCATCAGTTGGTGCATGTCAAAATTGGTGTGCCTAAAAAAGACAGAGGTGGCAAAAAAACAAAACAAAACAAAAAATGTCGAATCACTTCAATTTGCACTGTGTTCTGCTTTTATCTATTTATTTTACAAGATTAAATCTTTTATTCACTAAATGTATAACCCCAGTTCCAAAACAGTTGGGATATTGTGTACAATTTGAATGAAAACTATTTTTTTTCTAATTTCATATACCCATATTTTATTCATAATAGTACAAGGTTGACATAAAATGATTACACGAAAAAATGTACTGTATAAAATACATTTAAAAATACAGGTCATTTTTAATTTTATGGCAGCAACACATCTCAAGAAAGTTTGAACATGGTCAATATTAAATGGTATAATTATGTGGTGCTAAAACAAAATGGCTTGAGGAGTATTTAGCAGCTATTTAGGACAATTAGCAACAGGTCAGGAAGAGGACTGGAAATAAAAAGAAAATTTTAGAGAGGAAACAGAGGGAACGAGGGAGTGATGGGTAGGCTTGGTGTCAACGAAAGAAATCAAGAAGGACAGATGGTGGTGGATTTTGCCAAGAGAATGGAAATATCTGTAGTCAACATCTACAGTATTTCCCAAAGAGGGAGGAACACAAACTGACCTATGAGTGGAATATGTGTGTAGAATGCATGGTGTTGTGAAGAAAATCAGACTAAATGGTAAAAAAAATTAAATCAGAGAATTAGACTAAATAGTAGAAACTGAGGAAAGATTGTGTTGAGATGACTTCAAAGAGGACCTGTTAAAGGCTCTAGGTGGTAAGAAATATGTACCTTCCATATGATTGGGCTACTACAGCAACAGTAATTAGAGAAACAGGTAGGAAGGTATATGGTGTGTCATCTGGACGGAGAAAACATGATAAGGAAACCTGGTGGTGGAATAGCAAAATGCAGGAAGCTATTCAAAGAAAGTGGTTGGCTTATAAGAAATATGACAGTGAGAGGACTGAAGAGAGGATACAGGAATATAAGGAGACGCAATGTGGGAGGTAGCTAAGGAAAAGCAGAAGGCGTATGATGAATTGTATGGGAGGCTGGATACTAAAGACTGTGAGAAGGACTTGTAGGCCTATTGATTGGCGAAACAGAGGGATCAGGCTGGAAAGGATGTGCAACAGGTTAGGCTTGTGAAAAATAGGAATGTTAATATTCTAACAAGTGAGGAGGCAGTAAAGGGAAAATGGAAAAAGTATTTTTAGGAACTAATCAATGAAGAGATTGAAAGAGAAAGAAAAGTAGAGGTCAAAGAAACTGTGGACCAGGAAGTGGACACAGAGAACGGTGCAATGTCCATGGACACTCGCGAGGGCACTGTAAGAGTTCTGATAAGGATGGAATAAGCATCCAGATCCCTCTGACGAGATCAATAAACATTCGAGGGTTATATCTAAAAAAGTTAAGTCTGATTCTCTGAACATTCAAAAAACAAAACAAAATTGTAGAAACGTTTTGTCTTTCCTCCAAAAGACTTCTTCAGTCTGAGGTGCTGTATTCAGCTCAGTCTTATAAATAGCACCTTCTCATAATGGATCAACCAGTTGGCTGATGACAACCAAAACTAGCTGCTCACATGATTCAGGAGGACCATCAGCCTAACGATGGATCGTTAGACCCTGATGGTTGCTTGCTATTCACAAGGGGCTGAGTGATACTAGAAATAACAGCATTTTACGAGGGGGACAGTTGAACACAGAGGCATCCACCTCTGTTTAATGATGGAAGGTTTCTTTTCACAAAGATGGCCTCCTTTACTTCTCTCTCAAACCATCATTCCTGTCTATCAAGGATGTGAACATTTTCATCCCTGAACGAGTGACCGCTGGCCTGGAGATGAGTGTAGACCGGAGGGTCCTGGCCTGATGTTGATCTTCTGTGCTGGGCCATCCTTTTGGCCATTGGCTGTTTAGTTTCCTTGATGTAAGAGGGATGTCGGGGAATGGCCAAGGTCAATGCTAATGAGAATCCAAGAGTCCTGAAATGATGACAGAATGTTTATTCAGCTGGCTCACTCTGGTTGACAGTGGAATTCCCTGATGGGCGGAGTTGAGCATCAGATTACATGTCCTCCAGGCGTATTCAGATAAAGTGGCCTTCAAGGCCAGCCGGGGGAGCCAGTTTCAGATAATCACGCAGTTGTTTTGGGGACAGGCAGGACATAATGACATCTACCTTGAGTCTGTGTTGGTCCAAAAATGGTTCAGAAATGTCCAAATTATGTGGCCACACCGATGGAAGCGTGTCTTAGTAAAAATCTCAGAGATCTGATCCATTCTGCCCAAGGCAATTGCATGTGGGTACACGGGCATGGACCAAGCCATCACAAAGGCAAGCAGCGTGGTCGGGTCCCAATTTGCTGCCGACGACTTCTTTGATTGTAGATAAAACCAGCAACCAGCCAAATCCAAAAAGCCGGAACTAGTTATCATAAGTACAATTAAATATGCATCCTTAAAATCCAGTGGTGGGCAACGCTAATCAAAAAATTAGTTCCACAATTTCTAAAACGCTTATTAATTTTTTTAGGTCCACAATTTCAAAAGCACAAATGTCTTATGAAAATTAGGGGAAGCTAATCTAATCCGCTATTTATATTCGACAATTGGTAGCCGGCAGCGTTATGCAATATTTGCACTACACTGCCAACTGAAAAGTAACTAAAATGATCCTAAAAGGATGAAATTACAAAAATCAAAGGATTTATTTAATACTTTACGTACATATATTCTATTCGGCCACGAAATTAACAAAAAAGAGAATGATCTTTTAATCCCTAAGACCACTTTTAAATCTCAAATACACGGGTGTGTCGCCACCGCATTTATACATAAAAGTAACCAAAATACATAAAACTAACGACTCACCGTCGAGTGGTCGACACAAAACACACAATAAAATCCTCCGGCCGCGTTAATTTGGCTTGAAACAGCGGGGTTCTCTGCGGATTTATCCAAGAAACCCAGCACAACCAGCTAGACACAGAATTAGCCCCCAGTTCACCTCTGACCCGGAAGATGTCAAGATGGAATAGTCCATTTTTAGTAGGGGGATACAGAAATCGACCGGTTTTTGTATTGCGTTTTTAATGATCGTTTTCATCGTAACTATAATTATTTTTATGTTAAATGTACATTAACAAGCATGAGCAATGTTAGTGATGTAGGTGACTGGCCGGGGCGGGGCCCCTGCTGATTGGGGCCCCAAGCAACGGCATCATTTGCCTACATGGTAGATCCGTGTCTGTTCTCCCCTCTGCTCCCCCTCCAACCCTCCCTCCTCTCTGCTCTTTACGGTGAGGGAGGGGAAAAAGGCAAAACAAGCAGCTACGGAGCCAGCATAAGAGCCTCTAATAAGTTTATTCGTTTTTACTGATAGATAATTAGTTATTAGCGGTACTGCATTTTAAATAAAAATAGCACAAATCCGCTTATGAATTATAAAAGTTAGTCACTCCGCTGTTACGCTGACAAAAACGTTAGGTCCGCTGTAAGCGGATTAGCGCATTAGCGGGCCCTAGCGTTCATTTGCCCACCTTTGTTAAAATCCACAGATGGCAGCAGACAGACACGTCATCAAGTCGATGAGATATCCAGCTGCATGCAGGACAATTTGGCAGGACAATTTGGCTCGCCTAAAGCCTGTTTTCACTTAGAAATTTTATCAAATTGTGTTGAGGGACCAACTGGCCAAATAAGTCCAAAATTATGGTTCAGAAAATATGCAAGAGAGGCTCAGAAGCAGTTTCACAGACAGACAAAGCAGCAAAGCGGAGTGGGAGGGGAAGCGTCCAACCTCGGCAGAAACAAGTGGTGAAGTGATACTAATTGCAACAATTTTACTTGCAAGGACATATTTTCCGGACAGGTTACACAGATATACTGGAAGTACACACTCGTAGACAGGGCACAAGAATCTGCCACAGTCAATGTGTACAGCTTGTTTTTATATTCCTATGAGTTCAGCCAAGTTAACAGACTCGGAGGCGTCCTTGGAGTGCCAGCTGCATGCTGCAGCCTCACCCATCTCCTCATTCAGCTTTATACTATCACAAACTGTTCATGGGCAGAGTTAACATTCTCAGCCATAGTACAGTATTTTCTGGTGTATAGGTCGCACCTGTGTATAGGTCGCATTGTCCAATTATCACCAATAGATTGGGAAAAATCCCTAGATAGGTCGCACTGGTGTATAGGTCGCACCTACGTTTAGCTCTGCTGCAAATGTCTGCCACAGGAGCAGCAAGGCTTTTAAGAAGATTAACACTTAAAAACAATTATTTGTTTGATAAAAATTATAGCAAATATATGTCTGAGCTGAACTTTTCCTTAATAAATGAACGTAATTGTGAAATGAGCTGGATTTAAAAATTTATTTCGCCGAAAGTGATAAAAAGCCATATATAGGTCGCACCTGAGTATAGGTCGCAGGCCTTGAAAAAAAAAATGATAAAAAGGTGTGACCTATACACCGGAAAATACGGTAGTTAAAAACATCCATAAACTTTGACCAAAAATTCCCTAACAAGAAACCCTGTGGACTATGGTGTTTGCAGATGACATTGTGATCTGTGGTGAGAACAGAGAACAGGTGGAAGAGAACTTGGGAGAGGTGGAGGTATGCACTTGAAAGTAGAAGAATGAAAGTCAGCCATAGTAAGACAGAGTACATATGTGTAAATGAAAGGGAGACCGGTGGAACAGTGAGGCTACAAGGAGCAGAGGTCACAAAGGTTCAGGACTTCAGGTACTTGGGGTCCACTGTCCAGGAAAATGGGAAATGTGATAAAGAGATAAAAAGAGAGTCCAAGCAGGATGGAGTGGATAGAGAAAAGGTTCAGGAGTGATTTGTGACAAAAAAGGTGTCAGCAAATTCAAAGGAAAAGTTTACAAGACATTTGTGAGACCAGCTATGTTGTATGGTCTGGAGACAGTGGCATTGACGGTTAGGGAATTATTGGTCAAAGGTTATGGATATGAAAGGGTATGTTATCATGTTTGGGCTGCTGTTGATATGCTGTGTTGGTTTACATTACATTTATTTGTCTCTCTTGTAAACGAGTCCTCGAGGCTTTATGAGACTAACCTGTAGCTATAAAGGTTGAATGAACATTATTAGCATGTACATTAGATCTTTCAGCGTATCGTTTGACATTTATTTAGCATATTTCTTAGTGTATATGTAATGGGTCTGTATTGATCAGCACAACACCTGACTCAGGAAAATATTTTTAAAAAGTTTAAAATTTTCAAAGGTGGCATCTGGTGGATCCGGACCTCGGTTCTGGTCCAATCTATGGAAACGAGACAGTTTAGTGACCGCAAAGATATTCTGAGGGCTGAGAGAGGTGGTGTGCACGTCACTAACCTTCTGTGACAGGAGGCTGAGGCAGAGAGCGCTGGAGGGCTGGGTAGGAAACAGAATCCAGGGACGTAGCAGGGTTTGAGAGCCAGGGGCAGTGTGAGCAGGCAAAAGATGCAAAAAAGGAAGATTTGTAGTTGAAGAGGAGAGCAAGGTCGTACTGTGTAAGCTGCAGGCATGGTATCCAGACAAGGGCAAAGACAAGGCGAGGAGTTGAGAA
>JBBPBX010010012.1:26692-58790 GCA_038048925.1 Garcialebias charrua
TTGATGAGCCACACAATGAAGATCTGGGAGAGAGTTGTGGAAGGAAGGCTTAGACAAGAGGTGACTATCTGTGAGCAGCAGTATGGTTTCATGCCAAGAAAGAGCACCACAGATGCCATCTTTGCTTTGAGGATGTTGATAGAGAAGTACAGAGAGGGTCAGAAAGAACTCCATTGTGTGTTTGTGGATTTAGAAAAAGCATATGACAGGGTGCCAAGAGAAGAGGTGTGGTATTGCATGAGGAAATCTGGAGTGGCAGATAAGTATGTTAGACTGGTACAGGACATGTATGAGGACAGCAGGACAGTGGTGAGATGTGCTGTAGGAGTGACAGATAGCTTCAAGGTGGCGGTGGGATTGCATCAAGGATCGGCTCTGAGCCCCTTCTTGTTTGCTCTGGTGATGGACCGACTAACAGATGAGGTCAGGCAGGAATCCCCATGGACTATGATGTTTGCAGATGACATTGTGATCTGTGGTGAGAATAGGGAACAGGTGGAAGAGAACTTGGAGAGGTGGAGGTATGCACTTGAAAGAAGAGGAATGAAAGTCAGCCGTAGTAAGACAGAGTACATGTGTGTGAATGAGAGGGAGGCCAGTGGAACAGTGAGGCTACAAGGAGCAGAGGTCACAAAGGTGCAGGACTTCAAGTACTTGGGGTCCACTGTCCAGGAAAATGGGGAATGTGGTAAAGAGGTGAAAAAGAGAGTCCAGGCAGGATGGAGTGGATGGAGAAAAGTTTCAGGAGTGATTTGTGACAAAAAGGTGTCAGCAAAGGTCAAAGGAAAAGTTTACAAGACAGTGGTGAGACCAGCTATGTTGTATGGTCTGGAGACAGTGTCACTGACAAAAAGACAGGAGAAAGAACTGGAAGTAGCAGAAATGAAGATGCTGAGGTTCTCCTTAGGAGTGACAAGGATGGATAAGATCAGGAATGAGATAATCAGAGGTACAGCACATGTTAAACAACTGGGAGATAAAGTTAGGGAGGCCAGACTGAGATGGTTTGGACATGTCCAGAGGAGGGACAGTGGGTATATTGGTAGAAGGATGTTAGAAATGCAGCTGCCAGGAAAAAGACAAAGAGGGAGACCAAAGAGGAGATATATGGATGCAGTTAGAGAGGACATGGAGGTAGTTGGAGTGAGGACAGAGGATGCAGAGGACAGAGTGAGGTGGAGGAGGATGACTCGCTGTGGCGACCCCTGAAAAGGGAAAAGCCGAAAGAAGAAGAAGAAGAAGAATATAATAAAACAAAAACAAACAAACATAAGAAATTGTCATAACTTACGTGTGCATGTAGTCAGCTGGAGGCTCTCAACACATTTAGTCAAGTATTAGAGAATTCAGTGAGGCCTAGGTCAGAGGATATGGACATCAGAGATTGTAAAATAAATTCAAATCATGCAGGTAACAATTAATGAAGAACCCCAACTGACATAATTAGAAGTAAAAGCCAAAATACTGTATATAAAATGACCAATAAATACACTTGAAATGCATCAATTAAATTAAAAAAAGGAGAACTTTACCTCATGTTTTATAATTTAATTTACCTTCATATTTATTTTTATGCTTTGTTCCAATAAACTTTACATACTGTTTTTAAAAACATATTTTTGTGTTCCTTTTTACTTGTATCTGCATTTGTGCCTCCCAATATTTATATTGTAAATATTTATTTATTTTATATTTATTCCCCCAAAAGTCTTTTTATTTCCATGTGTTTTTACACTTCTCTGTCACCCGTTTTTACTTCATCTTATGTATTTCTGTCTCATGATGTAAATAAGGTGGGCAGAGCTTCTTGGGTCAGCTCCACTTCTATTGGTCAAAAAAACAGGAAGGAGCAGGATCCATGTGTAGATCTACTGTGCATGAAGCAGAAATGCATAAGGTAAAGTCAAAACAGGAGACATAGAAATGTAAGACCCATTTAAAAAAGAAAAACTTGTGGGAAAAAAAATATAAACAATAATTGAATATAAACATTAAAAGGCACAAATGCATCTACAAGAAAAACAAAAATATATATTTTAAAAATACAGTAAAATGTAAATTATAAGCAGAAATATATAATTTATTGGAACTAACCTGGAAAATAAAAAGGTCAATTAAATTATATAACATGAAGTAAATTTCTCCTTTGTAATTTAATTTGTGCATTTTTAGTGTATTTATTAATTTATCAGTCCATTCATATACATGCTTTTACTTCTAATTATGTCAGTTTTGATCTTCCATAACAATGAACATACCAAACAATGGAAAACAAAAACCAAAGTAGCCAGCACTTACCCATTACAGGGTTGGCCTCACAGGTACTTCTTTGTGTACAACTGGATCCAGAAGCTTTAGGTATTTTTCTCCCAGACTAGCCGAGGGAAAAAAAAGACAATGTAGTACTGAAATGTGTGTGTATACAGTATTTAAATGTTAAAATTTACAGATTATACCTGACAACAGGTCCAGAGGAAAATGTTGGAGCAGGTAGGTGGGACTCGAGACCTTTAAAACAAAAGTACATTTACTCTTAAAGTACAAATGATATGGTTGCAGACGTACTAACCAAACCAGCAACCAAGATGAAGTTGAAAAAGTATGAAATGTTTGTTTGGTGTATGAAGAATTTATTTAGGTTTGAAACATTAAGAGCCTGAGGGAGTTACCCAAAATGTGAGCAAGTGGGGGTGTTGACATTATGAATGTTTTTGTATTGCTCTCATTTTGTTTGAATTTGTTTTTCTTTATAGGCTTGTTTTGTATTGGATGCTCAGATGCATCATGTGACTTAATTTACTGCACCTGTGCAGCTTTAATTAATAAAAGGTGTGTGCTCCTTCAAACTCTGGGTGGATTACCTGCGCAGCTCAGGACTCGAGGAAGCGAAACATCGACCGGTGTCGAATGGGAGTGAGAGCTCATTGAGGAAGAGGCTTCATGCGATGGTGGCTTTTGGAGTGGATTACAACCCTGTTCAAGTAGGAGCTGGGCAATTGGCGGTTTGCTTGAACTGAGAATTGACTGCAGCTCCATGGATTCCTCCTCAGGAGGAAGTGGTGGAGAGGAATGGAAGGAGCCGAAGGCATATTCCTCCACCTCAGAAGGAGATAGTGGAGAAGAAATGGACTGGGTTAAGGTGCAGTCAGCTAAAATTAAGGGTCAGCTAAGAAAAGCAAGAGATAGGAGTTGGTCACAAGGAAGTGATGACAAGGTCAAAGTGAACAAAAAGTCTAAAAATATTCCCAATCGTGCCAATCAAACACAGGTGGCAGCAATACCAGATGAGATGTTGAAGGTGATAATTGAATTTAAGCAGGAGGGGCGTTGCTCTCACCCTCTTAAGTTGACAAGAGGAATTGAGGAGATAATCGGGGCTGTAAAGTTGGCCAAAATTTTAAACAGCAGAAAAGTACTCATCCTTGCAAATTCCACAAAACAGCTGGAGAAAATACTGAAACTTACTTCTTTTATGGGAGAAGATGTTACTCCATATATCCCAGGGTCCAGGATCAAACTGAGAGGTGTGATATCTAGAGTGCCTGTGGATATAAGTACCGAGGAACTCAAACAAGAGCTTAAAGGGGGGAATGTGACGGATGTAATCAGGATTAAGACAAAAAAAGGGGGAGTTGTTTCAGGTACCATGTCTGTTATTTTGCATTTTGAAACATCTGTGCCTGCCTGCGTGCAATTGGGATACATCAACTTTAGAGTCAGAGAATTTATTCCCAACCCGATCAGATGCTACTTGTGTCAAAGAATGGGGCACGTGGCAAGAGAGTGCAGGGGTACACTCAGGTGTGCTAGGTGTGGCGGTCCCCATGAATATGGCAAGTGCGATGAAGACTCAAAAGTTAAGTGTTGCAATTGCGGAGGTGCACATAGTGCTGCGTTTGGGGGTTGTTTGGTCCAGAAGGAGGCCAGAGAAGCATTGAAGATTAAGACCTTGGAGAAAATTACTTATGCGGAAGCGTTGAAGAAGGTTAGGACTGTAGAGCCGACAGCAATGAGAAAGGACAACAATGTGCAGGGATGCTCAGAAATGAATGTGATTAGACCACTGACCCTTCCTACTTCGACCCCCTTGGTGGAACAAAAAGCTTGCTCTCACAAATGCATAGTAGATAATAAGTCCATGTTAGTGGAAAAAGAACAGTTTGTGGCATTCATATGTCATATAGTTAATGTAACGACGCAAATGAAAAAGAAAAGCGATAAAATACAGACTATAGTAGCAGCAGCAGGTAGATTCTTGGACATAACGGACATTCAGGCAGAACATATACATACCCTGTTAAATTCAGTTGAATCCTCAGGAAACGGTCAAGGGAAACCAAAGGGAGCAGAACAACATATGGAACCTGAAGTAGCAGAACAACTGGCCACTAAACCACAAAAGAAAAAGCAGACCAGCAAATAGAAAATATTGCAGCAGAATAATGGCTGTAGGAAAAGAAAAATAAAGAAAATAGAAAACCTCAAGTTCAAGGAAATTAGTTGATTAGGACTCTTTAGTGTGACGATGAGATTGGTTATTGTGCTTTTATTGCGTAAAGCCTCAGGAAATAGAGGGTGTCAGGCTATATTTCGTTTTTTTTTTTTTTTAACAGTGTAGCTTGTATGATAGGATATAAGAGGAAACATATTTTTTATTTTATTTTTATTTTAATTTTTTTTGTCGTGTGGTCCACACTCCATATCAGTTGGTGGCGGTAATGCACCTCGTTGTTTGCCAACCGCCATAAAACTCCACTAAGAAGAAGAAGAAGAAGAAACTCTGGGTGAATGAAGTGGAGCAACATGAAACCAAACCATGTTCAAGCGTCACGTTTAATGCTGAGAGCAAAGTGAACTCTGTCAACAAAAAATCAGTGTCTTAATTGCTTTACTCAAACTACCGGTACTTAGAAATTACCTCTCAATGACGAGTGGCTCACTTTACCGCAGTTCTCAAGGCTAGGTTCTGAGTCTGATCCAGTTGTGTCAGATGGGGTTGGATTGAAGAGCTGAGAGCAGAGAGGCACAGCTGATCTCTGACAACCTGCAGAATCAAAGAGAACATGTGATAAATCTTTAGTTTCTGTTCTACATGCATCACTTTGATGCTTCCATCAACTTAGAGACAAATAAAGAGCATTCAAACCTAAAGATTCGCATCAACAAGGGACAAACACCTCTGCTGTGTTACTATGAACAGTTTAGCACCACCACCACCAAAGTCTGGCACTCATATTAGCCTGCCTGTGTGTCTGTTAGCAAAATATCTCATGTTCCAGTAAATCTTTAATGAAACTCTCAGAAAGTAATTGACTCTCAAGACCTCGTGAATGAGATATATCTTCCTTCAGCCTCTTGTTTAAGCAGCTACAAAAACAGTATGTTGCTGAAATACGTATTTAAAGTAAATTAGTATCTCAGCCTGGCTGCGGTTATTGTTCTGCTGACTAGTGAGCGCATGTGTGTTAACAGACGCGACGCAAACAGCGTGAGGATGCGGGGCCTGTCTCTTTGAAAAACCATCCAGGAACTAAGCCAAAAAAAAAAAAAAACGTAGCATATATGGCTTATTTAAACGCTAGAATAACCTAACCTGCAGTGTTTTACTTGCCTCAAATTATCTGCCTCAGCAGCATACACGACACACCCGTTTTAGCTCGTTGTTAGCTTAGCTTTTAGCAACAGCAGGTTTTGTTCATTCAACTGAACAGAGCTAAAAAAGCTAGCAAATAAACAAAACCGAACCGACCTTCAACTTCCAACTGAATGTCCAGTCGTCGTCCAGAGTCTGACCAGTCGACGTCTAATAAAAAGCAAGTTTTACGAGCGCTGAGTCCAACACAACAACAGCTTCTTGTCCAACAGTTGAAAGGAAATGGCTACATTTGAAAGAAGCGCGCGAAGCAAGAGGCGTTGATTGGTTGGATATGATCACATGCTACTTCACCCGATAAACAAGAGTGGCGTTGATTGGTTAGGACAAAGTTCACATGCAACCTGACAAGCAAGAGTGGCGTTGATTGGTTGGGACGTACATGATCATATATATATACAACAATATAAAAAAACAGCTCGAGCTGTTTCAAAAAACTGACAAAACGTTTAAAACAGAAGTACTAAAAATAAACCAGTGTGAAAATACTTTGTGTAAAATATCTTGGCCAAAAGTTTAAACATAAGTATAGATTAAGTATACTTAGACTTTTAGTTTATTTTTAGTATAAGTCAAGTATTGTGTAAAATAAACTTGGCCAAGTATACTTTTGATAAGTACCTAAAAAGTATACTGAAAGTATACTCTTATTTTTTTAGTTTAAAATTAGTGTACTTTAAGTATACTTGCATATACTACTTTTTGGTAAGGGATCACTTCTCTCAGTGCTGCGTCTGTTGCTTAAAAAAAATAAAGCCAAGGAAGGCGCAGTTGGCTTGCAGTCTGGGACCAGATCAGAGCCAGATGCCAGTCTTTGTAAGTAAGTAAGTAAGTAAGTAAAGTTTATTTATATAGCACTTTTCGCAGATAAAATCACAAAGTGCTGTACAACATATAAATAAAAGATTAAAATAAACAGAAGAATTACTGTAGTAACATCTGATTAATCAAAACAATAAGAACAGCTGATAAAAACAAGAACAATTGATAAAAACACTAAAATAAAAACATTTATCTAAAAGCTTGTCTGAATAAAAGTGTCTTAAGCTGCGTTTTAAAGGAATCAATAGAGACGGTCACACGAAGAGACAGGGGCAGGGCATTCCACAGCCGGGGGGCTACGGCCTGAAAGGAAAGGTCACCCCGAGTTTTAAACCGGGTCTTAGGGACCTTTAGAAGGTTCAATGCTGAAGATCGAAGGGTGCGGGCTGGAGAATAGGGGATCAGCATTTCTGTGATGTACTGGGGGGCCTGTCCATTTAACGCTCTAAAAGTTAATACCAAAATTTTAAAATGAATTCTAAATTCAACAGGGAGCCAATGTAGATCATATAAAACCGGTGTGATGTGAGACCTTCTATTAGTTCCTGTTAAAAGCCTCGCAGCAGCGTTCTGGACCAACTGGACACGAGCGACAGCAGACTTATTAAAACAAGTAAAAAGGGAATTGCAGTAATCTAAACGAGAAGAGATAAAAACATGAATAATCATCTCCAGGTCAGGTTTGGATAACATTGCCCTCAGTTTAGAAATGTTCCTCAGGTGATAAAAGCAGTTTCTGACCAGAAGCTTTGAATGTTTGTCCAAAGACATTGACTGGTCGAACTGAACACCAAGGTTTCTGAGGCTCGGCTGAGAAGAGGAGCCCAGAGAACCGAGATGTTGTTTGATCCGAGGAACTTTCTGTTCAGGGGCAATGATCAGGGTTTCAGTCTTGGCAGAATTTAACTGAAGGCAGTTGTTGGCTAACCACACCTTAATATGGGACACACATTTTACTAGTTCATCTAACTTGTGTAATTCTGAATCATTGAAGGAGCAATAGAGTTGAATGTCGTCAGCATAGAAATGGTAAGAGACATCTGTAAACATCTGAGGCTGGCGCATTCGGTCTGCAGGCAAAAACCGGATCAGAACCACACCCAGCGCAGGTGTCAGTGCAGGCTCATGATCTCAGAATCGGGGTGGAACTGGCACACAACACCACGCCGTCTCTGACTGTTATGCGGATCTGGCGACTTGTAAACGAGCCCGGTAAGGAGTTGGCTCAGAGTTGTAAACCGCATCTGACTGTTATGCGGATCTGGCGACTTGTAAACGGATCCGGCCCAAATGTAAATGCTGTCTGGGTGTGACATTCATTCATAATGGAATGAAAGAGAACATAAACAGAAATTATATAATAATGAAAACTAGAGACATTAAAACATTTTAAAAGACACAGAGAACTTTAAATGGATTAAGAATGTTAATAAGTGTTGGATTTGAGTGCAATGTAAGTGCAATCCATGGCAGGAGTTGAATCCACATCTGAAAAGGGATGCAAGCTTTTCACAACATATGCTGTTGTAACTGTTCTGTGTCTCTCTTCATTCAGTTGAGTTTACACTGATGTATTTACCTTGGACACTGGTGAACAGTGAAGCCATTTCAGGTCGTTTGTCTAAGAAGAAAAAAACGAGCTAACGTTAGCATCGTGTTTGTATTGAGCTGACTTACCGCTTTAAGCGGAGTATAACTTGTTAGCTGCCTTAATGTTGGTATGAGATGTAGTTTATAGTTTATTTATTTACCATCATGGAGCCAAAGAGGTAGCGATCAGCGAAAAGTTCGGCGGAGCGTTTTGCAGACGGACCACTCTGTACTTCCGGTCGGATACGAAGCGAAAATAATCCGGTTGAGCGCGTCAAAGACGGGACACTATTTTACTTCTCCACCCTCCTTTGCATGATAGAAAATTATTGCAAGTGCTGCACTGACCTGACTGGTCATTTTTTATTAATTAGTACGCTTTCGATCGCAGATGCACACTTCCGGTGGATTCTTCTTCGTTGGTTTTCGGCGGTGGCTACTTCCGGTCGGCTAACTAGCATCGAAAATAGGAATCGCAAATTAATATTTTGAACGATTCCGGGAAACCGGACAGTTAGTCCCGGTTCCGAACGATTCTCGAAGCCCAACCCTATTTAAAATCTAAGGATATTTTATTTTCTTTCTTCCCCAAAACTGCAGTGGGCTCCCTGCGGTGGACCCCATGGTGAGCATGGCCCCCTGGGCCTGGGCCCAGTCGGCCCTGCTGATAATCCGGGCCTGGCCGTGGACCAGTGACGTCACGCTCCAAAGCTCTATACCGAGTTCCTCACTGCACTCCGCCAGGCAAGGAGCTTTTTATTTCTGTCTCTGTAGAGCAGACTTGACTGGTTGTAAAGGACTTGTCGCGAACACACAGCTACAGTGGCTGTGTCTCAATTCAGGGGCTGCGTCCTCATGAGGACCCAGCCTAGCTGGGCCGAGTAGGCCACGCACTCACAAGACCGGGTGGGCTGAGCGAAACTGCTGAAATGGGACGGTCTAGCCTTCCGGAGAGCCGGCATTGAAGTGGGTGGGGCGTTCTCTTGAAATGGGTGGGAAGTTCTTGTGTGCGCGCTTTGTGTGTGTGGAAAGAGAAGGGACGCCGCTAAAATATATTAGTTAGCTGAATACATGTATATATATTAGTGTTTCTGAGTTTACTGTTTGTTAAGAACTGATTACAAATCAGCTTATGGGGGGTGATCTGTTAAAACCCTGAGTGGACCTATGAAATGCAAGTTGTCCAGTAGCTCAAATGGTAAAGCATCCTGTGATTGGCGCAGAGATACTTTTCTCGAAGCTGGTTCGAATCTCACACGGTACGGTTAAAACTTATGTTACGTTTGTCTTTTATTGGATAAAAAAATGAGGACTGAGATTAAAAGGAAGGAGTTTGTGAAACTCATTTTTTTTTAATCCAATAAAAGACAAACGTAAAATAAGTTTTAACCGTACCGAGTGAGATTCGAACCAGCTTCGAGAAAAGCATCTCTGCACCAATCGCAAGTTGATTAACCAACTGAGCTACTGGACAACTTGCATTTTGTAGGTCCACTCTGGGTTTTAAAAGATTGCCCCTCAGAAAATCCTTGCTACGCACGTGTAAAATAATCTGATTTGTAATCAGTTCTTCAAAAACAGTAAACTCAGAAACACTAATATACTGTATATTCAGCTAACACATTTTTTTTTGTCGTTTCTGTAGTAAAATTTTAATGAGATATATTCGAGCTGAGGTTGTTTGAGATGACTAAATAAAGGTTGAATGAATATTCGCGCTGAGGTTGTTGTCAGAACGAGCTGATGACTCAACAACACGCAGCAGCCCCGACCCTGCACGCAGAAAGTCCCCCCCCCCCCGCGAAATCTCTGCTGGCGCTATGAATTCTGGGATAGCCTCCGTCTTGAAGGTTCCACGGATGCATCCTTCGATTTCGGCAGGAAGTAGGCCGCATTCCTCGGCCGCATGAGGAGGAGTCTTCGAATTGGGACAGTCCTCCGCGCGGGGCAATGACGTATGCGGCCGACAAATGCGCACTCATGAGGATGCAGCCCCTGAATTGAGACACAGCCAATGAGTTTCTCTTCCATAGTACACGACTTCACGGGTTTTTACTGTGTCCCACAAACAATACGTCACATAGTTACGCAATACCCCCGTCCCCTCATTTCCGCGTCACATAGGGACTCTCCCCCTCTCTTCTCCCCCAACTCTCCCTGATCAACCAATCAGGGAGAGTTGAACGGCGTTTGAACGACGAAATCTTCAACATGTTCAAGCCGTGCTTTGGAGGCTGACGCGGGTTCACATGCACGGAAAACGCTTTCCATCACGCTCAACACGCACGTGACGTGACGCCCGACGCCAAGACGCGCCTGGAGGCGCGTCCCCCATTGACTTTGCATGTAAACTGGACGCTCCTGCAGTTGAAACGCTGTTAGGTGTGGACGTACCATTATGCTGCCCCTCATCAGGATGACAATCTAGGTGCCAGTGCACAGCAGCTGTGGTCACTCAGCCTGCAGACCAAGTCTGCTACTGTATTCAAGATGGCCAGCTACTTTCAGCACTCGGGCTCTCACAGTGTCATTCCCCAGCGGCGGCAGTCGATAAGGCAAGCCAGTATACCACAATATCTACGTTATAACAACCAGCTTATCAAATAATGAATCCCGTGAATTCAGCTGTAAACGCTCAACATAGAGGCCCAGTTATACCAATGCCAATCCAATACCAGCCCAATTATACAGGTCCAGCCCATGCAGAATACCAGCCACATCCAGCTGTGTCAACACCAGCACGTCAATTCCTGGCTCCAGCAACACCATGTCATGTTCTGCAACCCACATCACTACCCTAGGGTAGTGATGTGGGTCCCTACCCCTAGGGTAGGGACCCACAACCTAGTCCCTCCTAAACCTAGACCCTCCTAAACCTAGTCCCTACCCCTAGGGTAGGGACTAGGTTTAGGAGGGTCTTCATCTACAAGACCCTCCTAAACCTAGTCCCGTCATACCTCACCTCCTTAATACAAACATCACACAGTCATTACTCCCTGCGCTCTAACGATCTAGTCCTCCTGTCAGTTCCTCCGGTCAGAACTGAACTAGGAAAAAGAGCGTTCAGCTTCGCCGTCCCCTCAGCCTGGAACAACTTACAGAAAGATCTGAAACTATCAACACTCATCTCTCCTGGTTCCTTTATGTCAACCGTATTAGATAATGTCATCAAGAAACTTGACCATTGCAGATGTTTCTAAACATTACTTGTGCAATTTACATGGCATTGTTGATTTTTTTACTTTATCTACCCGTCTGTCTGCTTGTTTTGTATATAATGTATATAGAAATCTGTCCTATCCTGTTGGTTTTGAACTGTCAACATCTATTTACTGTGATTGTAGTTTTCTTTATTTTCTTTTTTGATAAATGCAAATGTTTATTGTCAATTACCATGTGACGTGTGCTGCTGACCACTTGACCAGGTCACCCTTGTAAAAGAGATCTCGATCTCAACGGGCTCTACCTGGTAAAATAAAGGTGATGATTGATTGATTGATTGATTGACTACCAAACAATGTTATGCTTCAGTGCCAGAACCTCTACACTCCTATGGCAGTAACACAGCCTGTGTATCAGCCCACACAAGGTAACACCACACAGCCTGTGTATCAGCTCATGCAAGCTAACGCGGCACAGCCTGTGTATCAAACCGCACAGCCTGTGTATCAGCCCACGCAAGTTAACATCGCACAGCCTGTGTATCAGCCCACGCAAGTTAACACCACACAGCTTGTGTATCAGCTCACGCAAGTTAATGCGGCACAGCCCGTGTATCAAACCGCACAGCCTGTGTATCAGCCCACGCAAGTTAACACTGCACAGCCTTTGTATCAGCCCCTGCAGGTTAATGCTGCACAGCCTGTGTATCAGCATACACCAGTTATCACTGCACCTCCTGTGCACCAGCCCCCACCGATTATTACTACGCAGCCCATCTTGCAGCCGTCAGGTTATCAGCCAGGTCCATCTCCACAACCTGTTCTCCAGCATCCTGCAGTACAGACAGTCTACCAGCCAGTGCCTGTCATGGTGGGGCCAGCTCCTCATGGATACAGTTCTTTCCTGCCACAGTACACCATGCCACAGTCCACATACAGTTTCCAGCCGCCGAAGCAGCCTGTTCCTGTACCTGAACTGCCCAAGCTGGTTCGTGATAGTGAGAGAGAATTTACTGACCATAGCAACAATCCTGTGGCAAACCCCGACAGACCAGAAGAAGAGGACATGGAGACTGGTTCAGAGAACCTACGAACAGAATGGGCGGGGAGTCCAGTACTGTCCACCAGTTTGCACATTCCCGTCTCTGCTGAAGGGGAGACATCACCCAGTTTAAATAAAACTGAGTCCAAGGGCTCAGAAGACAACAGGATCATAAACTATCCAGACTGCAAGAAGTCCTGGCCCCCTAGTGACGATGCAGCCTTTTGTCCTGGGTCTCATATGGAGGACAACGTGTCCTGTGTCAGTCCTGAACACAAGGCTGAGGAGAGGACCGACGTCCCACAGAGCTCAGAGACCAACAGAACTGAACCACTCGAAGGCAGCCTGAGTTCAGAAGGTGTCTCTGAATCCAAAGCTGAGCTCCACCCTGATCCGATGGAGGCCATGCCAGCTGACGAGAAACCCGAATCCTCGTCCGCAGCCGAAGAGCAGAGTCAAACCAGCATCCAGCCGGTAGCTCAGACGGACAGCAGCAACACCTCGGGTGTTCCTCCCCTCAGTGTGGCGACCAAGAGTCTGACTCCTCGGGAGCCAAGCTCAAGCTCCGCCCCTCAGACGAGGAAGTGGACGTCCACGTTCCTCATCCGTGCAAGAGGAAGATGCCCAAGCTGCTGAGCTCCCAGCTGAGCTGTACGGCTCAGCAGGAGAAGGAGCGGTGCCAGCAGTCTCTGGCAGCCATCGTGGACTCCGTGAAGCTGGAGGAGATCGAGTCCTACCAGACGGAGCGAGCCAACCCGTACTACGAGTTCCTGCACCTACGCAAGAAGATCGAGGTCGAGACCAGATCCAACGCCAAGCCCTTAGGCTATGTTTCATCAGACATAGCTGATCCTGATCCAGTGACGCCAAATATGTGACTGGCCACAGCAAAACCAGGAACAAGTCTCCCCCGGGTCATTTTGAGTTATTTACAGAATCTGAAAGTGTGGGTTCTAAGCTATCCGATGATGCCAAACACATGGCACTCAAAAATAAAATGAAGAAGATACAGCCATTTCAATGTTGGCAATCTGCAAATAAGATTAGGGAGAATTCAGGCCTCAACGTTTCAGAAGAAAGTCCCCATTCCTGAAGCATTACCTGGGGGTTGTAGTGGACCTACCCAGGGTCAAACTAAGGTTTTTGAACTGTCCAGTGATGACCTTTACTGAACTCTCAGTAAAGCAAGACATTTACCACAAAATCATTCCATTAGTTGTAATCTGAGAATATAGTCATCAAAAGAGACTATTTCTATCTTTGATTTTATTCTAATGTGATCAAAAGAATAACTTTTGTCATTTTCATGATATATGTTATATGCTGTTATTCTTTAAATGTGAAACATCAATGTGTCATTTCTGCAAGTGAAAAGGTGTCAAAGTTCAGCTAACATGTCAAACTGTGCTTTTCAGATTTGTTTTAGAAGTGGTAAGACGCTAATCCAAGTGTTTCTCCTCTTGGAGTCTATGAGTCTGTCTTTTCCTAAACATTTCTCTCTGCTGCTAGTTGTGGCCTTGTACTCTGATAACACAAGTGAACGGCTCAACTGGTCCTGTCGGACCAATGGGGAAGAAACAAGTCGCTCTCCTCTCAGATCTTTTTAAGTTCTAACTTTTGTTGGAACGGTAAGAGTTTCTGGGAGCTTCAAAAGAGATGTGAACCTTCCCAAAGAGCTGAATGACCACCAGTCACGCGCTAAGGACTCGTCATCCAGCTGGGACTGATAACATGTTGTTATGGGTCCACTTCGAACGAGCGTAAGCTCAAAACTTTGTTTATTCCTTCCTGGAATAAGTTTATCTTGAAGTCAGAGGCCAGGAGCTGACATATTCTCTGATGACCAAGCGGAAACCAGGAGACGTTGAAACGTAAACTAGAACCAGTTTTGGACGTGCTGGGACTAAAGGACTCTGTGCATCTGAAGGCTGGTGTCATTTCTTTATCAGACTCGTCGAAAGGTAAAGAGCTGTTTACAAAACGTACCTGGATTTTAGCAGAAGTCGGATGGAAGTGTCACTTTTGGTATCATGCTCAAGATAATTTCCTTTAAACCATCTCCCATCTTCCTCCTATCTTTTTCTCTCAATCTAAGCTGGAAACTACTTTAAGCTAAAGAGCCCTCAGACTAAATATTTAACATCATATTTGTCTGTTGTGTTACATTAAGTGTGTTGATGCGTGTTAAATTGCAAGAAAGTGAAATCCTGTCAATCAAGTGTAATAATGTTGATTTTAGTTGATTTATTTTAAATAAATGGTAGTGTCTCCTGGCATACCAAACTAAAATCACCGTTTTCTGTCACTTAATGGCTATGGTTATTTATCCATCACAAAGATCACAGAAATATTGAATAAACTGAAAAAGAAAAGAATCCGTGAAACTACTATTCAATCTGAATAAGTAGATTAATTAAGGATAAAGAGGTCAGCTTAATACTGACCCCTGTTAAAATCCTTTAGTTACATCTGGGTGGCACTATATGTGTTTAAAGACACAATATATGGTCTCCCTCATGTTTCTTACAGGGTGTTAACAATTGCTGTTCATTTACATTAATTTGCCTTAACCCCAACCCCCAGCACTGACTGTCAACACAGACTCTGCCTAGGAAGGTGTGCAGAACTTCAGCTTTGTTGGCAAAATTCCTTTTGAATTTTTTTAATATTGATTGTTGTGTCGCATAGTTATTGTTACAGCCATGACTTTTGTGTCATCAGAGCAGAAAGGCCTTATCTTTGCATATAGGTATTTTTTATTAAGCTTTTGCCGCTTTTGTGGGCGGTGTTTCTTTCAAATCTGCATATTATTGACTGAAACCAATAACAAGCAGTGGGAAACGCTCAGAAACCAGCCAAACAAAGACCGCATGTTAATCAGCGGGTGGTTTCCACACCCCCGTTATGCAAATCTCGGCCGGCTCATTTTTACTCTGAAAACAAGCTGAATTCTAACACAAAGTTTATCAGTTTAAACACTTCTAAAGTTTTTTTTAAAGCATGGGGTGGTTTCTTCATAACTTCAACTAGTATATTTTGCAAAAAAACAATTTTCACTATTTTCTCAGAACTTGAAGCTTTTATTGATTTTTTTCAGTTTGAGTGTGAGAGACTTGTTCCTGCTTTTCCCGTGACCTGTCACATATGTTGTTGATGGGGCGGCGGGACGCCTCCTTACCCCAAGCGTCTTACGCTCCTGACACCATCACAAGAAGACGTTAGTGCCATTGTCAGATGATGGTGGACCACTTCTGGGTGCAGTTCCTGCGGCATTACCTTCCATCCTTGCAAGTTCGGCAGAAGTGGAGGCGGCCCACTGATGACTTCACGCAGAGCACGATCGTCATGATCGTTGATCCCCAGCTTCAGAGAGCACAGTGGCCCATCGGGGAGGTTGTCAAGGTGATCGAGAGTGCAGACGGTCAGATCCAGTCAGCTGAGGTTCGGATTGGACCAAGAAGACCTACCTGCGGCCGGTATCACGTATGGTCCAGCTGCCGGCCATTCCACCTGATGATGGACAAAATACAGGGACTCCACTTCATCTTAGGGAATTTAATAGACTTTACATAATAGCTAGGCTATTCTGGGGGCGGCTGTTATAAATTTCCTAGTATTTCTGCATTGTGTTGTTCAGGCATCTTGTTAGACAGCTAATTCGTATTTTATGTTAGACAGCTAATTCGTATTTTTTACATCAGGCATCTTGTTAGACAGCTAAGGGGTCCTTGGGGATAAATAGAGCTGAGAAAGCCGTTGGTTTTTATAGCCGTTGGTGTTTTCTATCGTTGATGCCTGTCTGCGTTTGTGACAAAGGTGAGTTTAATGCACCGTTAATAAGCGCTAATTTCTTCTTTTCATATGTAAATGGGGTGGCGATTTTGGCGCAAATATGAGACACCCCAAGAAATGTTTATTTCATGTTTAAGGTCCTGTCTTATTGTAATATTAAGGGTATGCTAAGCTACATGTTAGCCTGTTCTTATTTTAGCCGTTTTCTTTTATTTCAGATACCAGAGAGACAGAAAAAAGGGACAGTTAATACCAGTTACTATCAGTTATGAAGAATAGACAGCTCAAAAAGGGAAACTTCATGCTGTAAACGAACTGGATAGTTAATTAAACTCCAAGAAAATAACCATCTTGCTGTGTCTGGACTCGCTCTCTGATCGGAGTGTCTGTGTGCGTGAAGCGCTCCAGTTAATCTCCTCAAAATCATCATACAGATAGATAATACAGATACAGATAGATAGATAATAATGTGTGTAATTCAATTAAAAGCTGCACCAACAGTATTTTTCTTAATGGAACTAACAAAGAGGAAATTATGAAAATGGGAAAAAAATCTCTCAGACAAGAGATCAAAAGACTGGGTGGACATGGATATGATGTTCGTAAAAGAAATAATGAGTTATGTTATTGAACCGTTTACATATATATGCAATTTATCTTTTTCAACAGGAATATTTCCAGATAACATGAAAGTAGCAAAGGTAATTCCTCTTTTTAAAAATGGTGATAAATGTGTATTCAATAATTATAGGCCAATATCCTTGTTACCACAGTTCTCAAAAATTCTAGAAAAACTATTTGTGACCAGATTGGATCAATTTATTGATAAACAAAATATTTTAAGTAGCAGTCAGTATGGGTTTAGAGGAAAAAACTCTACATCAATGGCTCTCATGGATTTAATGGAACAAATAACTAATGCTGTCGATCATAAACAGTACTGTGTTAGTGTTTTTGTTGATCTAAAAAAAGCATTTGATACCATTGACCACACCATTCTCCTTGAAAAACTAAATAAATATGGTATTAGAGGACCAGCATTACAGTGGGTATCTAGCTATTTGAAAGATAGGAAACAGTTTGTGCAAATAAATGATGTTAGATCTGACCTCCGTGATATCACTTGTGGAGTTCCTCAGGGCTCTGTGCTTGGACCAAAGTTATTTATTTTATATGTGAATGACTTGGTAAATGTGTTCTTTTTGCCGATGACACCACATTTTTCTGTTCGGGTAAAGACATAAAACAGATTTTGGATATGATGAAAATAGAATTTATAAAAATACAAACTTGGTTTAAATTAAACAAATTATTATTATCATGATATTCAGTAACAAAAAGAGAATTGTTGACGATCCATTTGAAATTGAAGATGTTGTGATCTGTAAAGTGAGTGAAGTGAAGTTTCTGGGTGTTATCATTGATGACAAACTGACATGGAAACATCATGTAAATTCCATTAAAACAAAAATAGCTAGATCAATTGCAGTACTGTATAAAGTCAGGGATTTTTTAATTGATAAAGCTCTGTATATGTTGTATAACACAATCATTGTTCCACATTTAATCTATTGTATTGAGGTTTGGGGAAAAGCGTGCAAAACAATTACAAAGCCTGTTTTTATTTTACAAAAGAGAGCTGTAAGAGTAATCACCAGAAAACATTTCAGTCACCCATCAAACACCTTGTTTCTTCAGCTAAATTTATTGAAATTCCTAGCCTGGCCCTCGCCTTCCTGCACAGCTCCGCTCAATTCTCATTTCCCTTCACTGCACAGTCTGGGACTAATCATGGGCGTAGCCAGGGGGGGTTCGCCCGGTTCGAACGAACCGCCCACTTTGCCTATGAAGTCCCGTCTACAACTCCCGCGAGACTGTGAGGGGAAGACAACGTTCACTCTGTCCTGGCTTGGAAGGCAACACGGTGGATTCAAACGGTAAAATTACATTGTGGTTTTTGATTCAACTGTTCATTTGTGTATTTTAAAGCTCCACTGACATGTTCTTTTAACTTTTCAAAAAATGGCACAACATATATAAATATTAAGATAGACCTCTGACCGTTTTTGCTAAAATAATGTTAAATGAATGAAAATTTCTCTCAAAATAGTTTAAAATTAGCGCCGTTTGTTTAGACCGTAAATCCGGATCTTCCGGTCACGTGTCAGCATTCCCGTTTCTGACGTCACGTCCGATACTGAACTCTGCTCAAACGACAAAAATATAGACGCATCCGTCGAATTTAGCCATTTAAAACTACATTATAGCGAAGCCAAATCGCTATAATGTAGTTTTAAATGGCTAAATTCGACGGATGCGTCTATACTTTTGTCGTTTGAGCAGAGTTCAGTATCGGACGTGACGTCAGAAACGGGAATGCTGACACGTGACCGGAAGATCCGGATTTACGGTCTAAAAAAACGGCGCTAATTTTAAACTATTTTGAGAGAAATTTTCATTCATTTAACATTATTTTAGCAAAAACGGTCAGAGGTCTATCTTAATATTTATATATGTTGTGCCATTTTTTGAAAAGTTAAAAGAACATGTCAGTGGAGCTTTAAGTAGTACTGTTTGATGTTAGAGAGATTAGAAGTGGGTCACGTTTTTATAAGATATATGCTAAAACATGCTAAAGCTAAGCTAAGTAGCAACGATTTTCGCCACGTTTTTTTTCCTTGTTTTTGGCTATTTCCGCCATGTTGGGAACAGTAATTTATCTGAAATTAGTACCAGTACGGCCCCATTCTATCCCTAAAGCTAAGTTTACAGTGATAGGACAGATAGTTACTCACAGGAAGCCTGAAACTGAGCGTCCATGTTTTTCTAAACAAAAGCTACAGGCCTCAGGCCTAGTTTGGACAGGATACAAACAATAACTTAGCAGTGTTGAATATATTATAGCCTATTTGGGAAAAATAAATGTTGTAATATAGCCTATTTGGTGAAAAATAAATGTTTGGATAAATTTTCAAAAGAACAAACATTCAGAAAAACTGTTTTTGTACGTAAGACAAGTAAAAAAAACGTTTTCAAATAGAAACCCAAAATGTCTTAGCAGATCTTACTAAATTGTTTACTACATACTTAATATTATGTTAAACTGTTTTTCAGGTTTCTGTGCTGGATACCAACATGGGTAGGTGCAAGCAGAAGGACAGAGAGGAAAAGAGCAGCGCTTCAATGTACAACTTTGTTTCAAAGAAACAGAGTTCCAGGTAAAATAAATAAATAAAACAGATCTTCTTGTAAAATAGATTTTGTCAATAATATGTCTTAGAATGATTTCAGGAACAAATGTTTTCTTATTTAGAATGTATTTCTGTAAATTCTTTTAGCTAAATATTAAATCTTTTGATATGATTATTTAAATGCTAAAAGTGTCTAAAAAATATTCTAAAATCTCTTATTCACGTGTCATATCTTAGATGAAGACCGTGCAAGTTTGGTGTGTACCAGTGCTTCGAATGATGAAGATGGCTGCCCCTGAAGTAAGTTATTTTGAAGTTAAGCACCTGAGAAGCCCATTTTAGAAATTGAATGTTACAACATTACTATACAGAACATTTTGTTTTAATAATTGTTCTGCTAGGTACGGCAGAGTGCCTGGGTCACAGAGGCCGAACACCCCTGCAGGTTCCATTAAAGAGTGTGACCGAGACCTTTACCCCAACTTGCACGTCCTACTTCAACTGGCCTACACACTGCCTGTGACCTGCGAATGTGAGCGCAGTGCCCTTCGTCGCTTGAACAGCTACATGCGGGCATCAATGACGAAGGAGCGTCTCTCACTGGCACTACTTCACATTCACTACAGCAAACACATTGACCTTGAGAGCGTTGTTGATGTGTTTGCAAACAAACACTCGAGGAGGATGGAGCTGGACTCACTTGTCTATCCAGAGACATAAGATGTTGGACAGAACTGTCTTATGCAATGTAAATAAAGGTTTTGCAAAACTACATTTGTCTTGAGAAATTTTAATGTTACTCTAGGGGTCTGCAACCTTTTCGATACAAAGAGCCATTTCTGCTCCTTTATTCACTAAATTAAACGTGTCCGGAGCCACAACACCTGCTGCAACTGGGATTCTCAACTGGTGGCCCACGGACCACTTTAAGTTTGTTAGAGGACATTTTTCTGGCCAGCAGGAATGATTTATAAAACTAAAAATGTCTAATGATTTTTTAACATTTACTGATATTTTTACATTTTAAGATAAAATAAAAGACAAGATTCTTGTAAAGAAGGAAAAATTAATATAGTTTTGCCCAGTTTCTAAAAACTAAAACAAACAATGCAGGCCTATGTGATTTTTTTTTTTTACTAGAAAAATTAAGTATCCTACTTAAAAGAAATAAAGCATAAAGTGAAAGTATGTTAACTCCTTGTAATGTAGGAAAACTGCTAAAACTAACCCTTCCAGTTATAAGAACCAATAAAATTCAGTTTTGGTCAAAGCTTGAAAGAGCTGCTGCAGAGGGACCCTGAGCTGCAGGTTGCAGACCCCTGGTCAATTGTTTTTGTGTACATGTGAATTGTATTGTTGTATTTTTCAATTTATTAATTTCATTCATAAAAAAACAATGTCTAACCACAAAGCAAAGTAAAAAGATTATTTATTTTTGCAATTGAAGTTATATTATTTGTTGTGGGGTTAGTTTGCATTTATGTTAAGGAGTGGTACTGTGCCTTTAAGAGGATGACGTCATTCGTTCTTCTTCGGTGGTATTTTTTTTCTGTGTATGTTCGGGTGGGACTCGGAGTACCGTGTCTCTGGGATGAGTTCTGAATAGAAGACTGGACACACATCCCCTCTCAGTGTGTTGCTCTTTCTCCACTAACAAAAACCACCTATTTGGTAAGATTTACCTCACACAGCATTGTTTTAACTAGCTAGCTAATTAGCTTGTTTACACGTTTGAAGTAACGTGTACCACCGCCAATGAACCAATCAGAGGTCCATTTTTTCTTCAAACGAACCGCCCCTCATAAAATCCTGGCTACGCCACTGGACTTGTCCCATAGACAAGGATATCTCCGGTAGATTTTTGACCGGACCAATCAGAGAGCAGAAGGCGGAGTTTTGAACGACGTCGACTGACGTCGTCATTCAAAATGGCTGCCGCCACGAAGGAATTTTCAATAAAACAAGGTAAAAAACTATTATTTCTCTGCTGATAAAAAATATATTTCTTAGCTGACGTTATATCAGAAGTGTTCCTGAGCAATCAGAGAGCAGAAGGCGGAGTTTTGAACGATGTCGACTGACGTCGTCATTCAAAATGGCTGCCGCCACGAAGGAATTTTCATCAAAACAAGGTAAAAAACTATTATTTCTCTGCTGATAAAAAATATATTTCTTAGCTGACGTTATATCAGAAGTGTTCCTGAGCTTAACAGTTCCTAAATCAATTCAGGAAATGGTCAAAGTTTGACATTTTCCAAACAGCCTCTGGTGCGCTACGAAAATAAATGATAAAAAATCAAATTTTATCTCAAATGTTTTATCTAGGCCAACAGTCAGTAAATTAGAGCCATATAATTACACACTGGTGGCAGAAAAAATATCCACCGAGTGGTTTCTGAGCAATTTATCTGATAGCCTGGACCTCGCCAGGCTAAACTAACAAAACTCTGCCTTCTGTTCTCTGATTGGTCCATTCAAAAATCTCCAGGAGAAATCGTTTTCAATGGGAGGAATGCCAGACCCTAGTCCAAAGCGAAGTGAAGGACAAGGGTCTGGTGTCAACCAGGCTAAGAAATTCCAGGAATTGGTAGAATATATAGTTCCCAGACACGCCCCCATACCGGCTTCCGCACCACATCTGAAGGCAGAGAAGGCAAAATGGCGAACTAGCAGAGCAAATTATACAGACAAAAACACGAGCTACCACAGCTTCACCAAGGAACAAGAGCAAACTGGCAGTGGTCGAGTTAAATGAGTTTGAGAAAGAAATCATGGCAGACGAATCAGACAACTTGTCACAAAGTAGTTACTCCGATATCATTAATTATTTAATTACTACAAAGAGCGCACACCGGCTTCACAGCACACCGGCTTCACAGCACAGAGCTTCACAGCTTTAAATCCAAAAAAGATGTGTAAACTGTCTCAATCATATCTAACCAGCTAAAAAAAGGTTTAACTAAAATAACACACAGCCAACACAAACAGTCCAGGCTGAACACGGACCAGAACCAGCACTTGAGTGTTACCGTGTTGGAAGTTAGCATGTTGTTAGCACTGGAGCGGAGAGTCCCTCCAGCTCAGGTCGGACGGCGTGGATCCGTCGCGGCCGCGGGGGCACGTCCCATGGGACCGACGCGTCGCCCGCACGACTTGGCTCCCGTCCTCCTTCTCCAACTGGGACGGTCTCCCCGCCGGTCCCGGTGGACCGTGAGGAGGCCGTTGTCCGTTAGCGAGATGCTAAGCTAACCACAGCATGCAAGACGGTGTCGCTAAATAATAAAAAAAAACAGCTCTAACACACAGACAGTTGTACTCTAACATTGTTCTGACATAGTTTCACAAAATGATTTATGTAGAATATTTTGTTTACCGGCCAAAAGCACGATGTCTTCTGAGCAGATCCAAGCAGAGATGGGGCGGTTGTGAGTTTCTCCGATGAAATAAATCCTTCACGTTTACTTTTTTTTTGATTAAGTGAAACCTGCGCGTTGCCCAAACGTCTACCCGACTGGAACACCCACTGACACAACACGAAGTAACCATTGCAATTAATTAGAAATTAACAAAAAAAACAACGTGAAAAATGGACATCCATTAGAACGCGCTCCAACTGCTGCTTAGCCTACCTGTGGGAGGGTCAAACAGGACAACCCACAGATGTGACGTCACATGGGAACTATGTACAGGTATATTGTATTTTATCAGTTATGTATAGGGCTCATAATAACACGTTTCCTTTAAATATCCAAAGAAATTTTATAAAAAGACAAAATTATTACAATCTCAAAGGGACAGAGATATTCATCAAACCACAATTCAGAACGAGCTTAAAGGGACGGTCTACCTCAATTCAGGGAGTTCGATTGTGGAATGCTCTGGAGAGTGATGTTAAAAAAAATTTCATTCAACCTTTATTTAATCAGGTAAATCTTATTGAGCCTCATGGCTCATTTACGAAAGTGACCTGCTAAAACTAAAGAACGATGAACAGCAATGGTAGAATTTCCTTAAACAATAAACAATAGAAAACAAAAGAGAAAAAAACAAAAGAAAGAAATACATTTTTTTAAACAAGTATCAAAAAACTAGCAAAACATTGTAGTGATAGACCTCATCTCTGATATTGTAGGCTTGACCTTCAAGTACACCTCTCCACATCTCTCTGAAACTCTCAGTGTTACACCTTCTTGAAGCCCTCAAGGAGACGAGTGGACATTTATATTTGTTACAATTATTTTGAATTAATGGACACTAATTAATCAGATTGAACTTTCTCTTTAATGTGTGTTAATTCAGAATTGATCTACAGTATATTTTGTCATTTTAATGATGATCTGTTACTTGCATGAGTTTGACCCTTCTGCTGGTTTATTCTACAATACAAGTGTGCTCTGAAATCTAGGACATGAGTCAGGGTAAGCTGTTCACTTCCTTCTCTGTTTTGTCTTCAACCTAGACTCAACAGGCCAGTCCATCTGGCTGTTTATGTAAACTGTTTTCCTGTTGTCCGTCAAGAGACTTTCTGCCTATGGAATTAAACTTCCATCTTTTATTTTGTTAAACCAGCCAATAGTTATTAAGGAGGTGGGGAAGACCCCGCCTCCCATATAAAGGGACATTTCCTGCATTTTCTTTAGTGCTTTGGAGAGAACTAACTCACAACTGGTTTTGCTCCTCTGGGAAAGCTGGAGACGTTCCGGTCATTGTGTCAACTAGACCCACGTTTCAGCTGGAGTCACAGTAAAGCTTACTGTAACTCACTCACTCATCTCCTGGAAGAATTTGTTTTCTGAAGTTTTATTTTGAAAAATCAGTCTGTGCGCTTGACCGTTGTTTCCTGCCGAGGGAGGCGAGTTTTCCTCGTATCGTGAATCAGCCACACACGCTGAAGTTCCAACTGGACGGCCGGTGGACAAACCCATCCACGTGTGTGTCCAGACACTTCTCCACTCTTATCTCCAAGAGACGAACCGTCAACAGGTAACGAGTCGTGGTGTGTTTGAGCGTGCGGGAGCCCAGCAGTCTGCTCGTGTGGGGAAAAAGGTGTCACCCAGTCTGGTTCAAAATAACCAACTTCAGTTAACTTAGCTTTCACTTATCTCAAATCTTCCTCCTATTTCTTCTTTTCATAAGCTATTAATCTGTTAAGTAATGTGCCAACAGTAAAGTTCCTAACTGTCTGTTTGTTTTAATTTGAATTCTTGTCAACGTAGTTATTAAATCAGAGCTAATATCGATACAAATGTTTAATGTACTTTCATGATAATTTCAATAAAAGGTCTATTTTCTGGTAGACCAACATAAGTTGAAGTCTCTTGTGAAATTACATTTCTGGCTAATCACATCACCGATTTATTGATTTATTCTGAAAAAGTTGAGACCCCGTGAAACTGAGACCAACATAATTTGAAGTCTCTTGTGAAGTTACATTTCTGGCTAATCACATCACCGATTTATTGATTTATTCTGAAAAAGTTGAGACCCCGTGAAACTGATGGTAGATTTGTGTAGATAAAATCTGCTCGGATCTTTCATCTAAACTATAGGTAAGTCAGTAAATTGACCTCGTAAGTGTTTGATTACACAAACGGCCTATAGGTTTATTACAACATTGTATACATTTAAGAAAAAGGTCAAAAAGGACTTTCTCAAAAACTATATACGATGTAGCTTAGTGTGTTTGTGTATTACATTTATGTTGACTGATGATGTAGCTTAGTGTGTTTGTGTATTACAGTTAGAATAATTAAGTAGAGTTATTCATTTTGTGATGTAGTTTGTGTATTACAGTTAGAAAAATTAAGTAGAATTATTCATTTTCTGATGTAGTTTGTGTATTACAGTTAGAATGATGTAGTTTGTGTATTACAGTTAGAAAAATTAAGTAGAATTATTCATTTTGTGATGTATTTTGTGTATTACAGTTAGATAAATTAAGTAGAATTATTCATTTTGTGATGTAGTTTGTGTATTACAGTTAGTAAAATTAAGTAGAATTATTTATTTTGTGATGTAGTTTGAAGGTTATCATTTGATTTGATTTGATTTGATGCTTATTCATTCATTTTAAAAGAACAATACAAGACAGTTTCATCAGATACAAGAAGTACTACAACACTAGATAAGGGCACCAGTGACCCCTGCAATCTGAAAAGGAAGAAGCGGGTAAAGATGGATGGATGAAATAGATTTTATTACATGGTAAATGGACTGTACTTATATAGAGCTTTTCTATCTGATCAAGATACTCAAAGCTCTTTACACTATAATCTGTATGTGTCCTCATTTACCGTATTTTCCGGGTTATAGGTCGCACCGGAATATACCGTAAAAATCGGGGTATAACACGCAGTTTTTTTACTCATTTGAATGTCCTGCATGTTATACGCCAAAGCATGTTATTTATGGATTTTTTCCCATATTTTTAGACCCATTTTTGGCTCTGATATCGCCATTTTTCATTTTGGGCAAAAAATGGTGCAGTACCACTTTTGTCTGCTAGGGGGCCACTTCCAGACCGTTTCTAGCTCATGTGTCCGAAAAAAGCCTCCTCTGGTCGGACTGACTCTGTCGCTGCCCGCCTCCTGCTCTGGATGTAGCTGCTGTTAGCTGTTTTGTTAGCTGTTTTTTTTTAGCAAGATAACTCATAAACCACACCGCAGAGTTTCTTGAAACTTACAGAGTGTAATTATTTGGTGGTCATTTACACACTGTTAGCTGTATAAGACATTTGAGATAAAATAATTTTTTTAAATAATTTATTTTAGTAGCGCACGAGACAGTTTTGGAAGAAGTCAAACCGAAACTAATTATAATCTAGCAGATTTGACCATTTCGTGAATCGGTTAAGCTCAGGAACCCTTGTGCTATAACGTCAGCTAAGAAATATATATTTTCTCGCAAAGAAATAATTGTTTTTACCGTGTTAATCTGTGAAGGTCTTCGTGCTCGCTCGCTTCTGTGGCCGCCATTTTAAGCAGGGCAAATGAGGCGCTAACGCGTCGCGTAGCGGTGACGCATAATAAATGCGCGTTATACGCCGAAGCGTGTTATTTATGGATTTTTCCAATTTATTGGCAATAATTGGACAAAGCGTGTTATATACAGGAGCGTGTTATAATCCGACGAATACGGTAGGTCACTTTGTCCAATCATTGCCAAAAATTTGGAAAAATCCATAAATAGATTTTACCGGAATATAGGTTGCACCTACGTCACCGCCGACGTAACGCGTCATCCACCGCTGACGTAATGCGTCATCCACCGCTGACGTGACGCGTCACCGCTGAGACAACCCGGAAATGTGGGGGAGTGTTTAGCTCTGTTGCAAATGTCTGCCACAGAAGCGCAAAGCAAGGCTTTTAAGAAGATTAATACGGTAAGAAAAATTTTTGTTTGCTAAAAATTATAGCTGACATTATAGCACAAGGGTTAGTGGTTTATTAGCCGAGTGGTTTATTAGCTATTTGCTAAAATATACACGGAAATAAAACGAAAGCTAACAGAGATGAGTCAGTTTCTCAAAACACGAATACAAAATCAAATTTTATCTCAAATGTTTCATACAGGGCAACAGTTTGTAAATTAAAACCATATAATTACACTCTGTGAGCAGAAAAAATATCCCCCGAGTGGTTTATGAGCTATTTATCTAAATAGTAGGTATCTGTTTACGGTAGCTAACCGCTAATAACAAAGCTAAAAGATTGTTGTTGTTTTTTATCTCAAACATCTCATAAAGCTAGTCACTTGTAAATGTCCATACAGTGATTACATTCTGTAAGTTTCATAAAAATCTGTCCTGTGGTTCTTGACTTATCTTGCTAACAAACAGCTAACAAACAGAAGTTACCTCCAGAGCAGGAGGCCGGGCAGCGACAGAGTCAGTCCGAGCAGAGGAGGCTTTTTTTCGGACACATGAGCTGGAAACAGTCGGTGGACTCTCTGGAAGTGATACTGCACCATTTTCTGCCAAAATGAAAAACGGCCATATCTGAACCAAAAATTGGTCTAAAAATATCGGAAAAAATCCATAAATAGGTCTCACCTCTCTATCCACAGTATTCCTGAGGGCGTCACTGTAGAAGCGAATGTGCATTGTACTTCCTGTCCGACACCGGAAGTGCCTGTATTCCATAGGCGAGTATGGATCGCGGGTGTTTTTGAAAGTTATTTTCATTCATTTTATCGGAGCAAACACAGCTTTTGTTTAAACGGAACGTTTACTGAAATGTCCTACCGGGGTTCAGGTACCTGCTGTGCTGTTCGCGGCTGCACCAACAACCGGACCAAGCTAAATCTTTGGCTAAAACAACAGTGTTTTCAACACGGACCCAAAACAAAGAAAGAGTGTTCCTGCATCCTACTCTATGGCTGTGTCTGCGCGATCAGGTAACATCTGTAATTTCTTTTTATTCAGGGAGGGTTTATTAATGAGAGTTTTGGATGATTTACTGTCTTAAAATGATATATGTCAGGCGCGACCGGTATTTTTAGCCGAGATAGCTGCTAATAAACCTTAGCCGAGAGGCCGGAGCAAACGCGTTCGCTATTTATGTATTTTTAAATTATGTCTGCGCGATCAGGTAACATCTTTTTATTCGGGGAGGGTTTATTAATGAGAGTTTTGGAAGATTTACTGTCTTAAAACGATAGATCTCAGACGCGACCGTGACTTTTAGCCGAGTTAGCTGCTAATAAACCTTAGCCGAGAGGCCGGAGCAAACGCGTTCGCTATTTATGTATTTTTAAATTATGTCTGCGCGATCAGGTAACATCTTTTTATTCGGGGAGGGTTTATTAATGAGAGTTTTGGAAGATTTACTGTCTTAAAACGATAGATCTCAGACGCGACCGTGACTTTTAGCCGAGTTAGCTGCTAATAAACCTTAGCCGAGAGGCCGGAGCAAACGCGTTCGCTATTTATGTATTTTTAAATTATGTCTGCGCGATCAGGTAACATCTTTTTATTCGGGGAGGGTTTATTAATGAGAGTTTTGGAAGATTTACTGTCTTAAAACGATAGATCTCAGACGCGACCGTGACTTTTAGCCGAGTTAGCTGCTAATAAACCTTAGCCGAGAGGCCGGAGCAAACGCGTTCGCTATTTATGTAGTTTTAAATTATGTCTGCGCGATCAGGTAACATCTGTAATTTCTTTTTATTTGTCCCTCCTCTTTTAACAAAACGAGTGGTGTTCCCACATTTTTAATGAACGAAAACAACAAAGTTTGGACTGTCTTCAACTGTATTACTCGCATGTAAACAAACGGTGTTTCCGGTCAACCGGAAGTCGTGTGCACATTTCGCGCAAAGCGTCATGGGGGTCGCAGGGCATGCAAATCAGGCAAAAAGCTGCGACCTATATTTCGGAAAATACGGTACCCATTCATACAGCACTCTACTAGATCTCTACAAAGAATAATCAGTGCTTTATCACATTCATACACTGATGCACATATCAGAGACAATGAGGGGTTCAATGTCTTGCCCAAGGACACTTGGGCATGTGATTGCTGATGGAATCAAACCCGAAACTCTTGCCTTGGAGGATGACTGCTCTAACCACTCAGCCACAGCCGTCCCATTAGCACCCCCCCCCCCCCCATTAGGGGGCAAAAGAAAAAGACGCAATCCCCAAATTACAGCTGAAAATGCAACTACAGTATTAGAAAAATCTACAATCTAACCAGTAACAAGTTTAAAAAAGGCCAAACTACAAGATTGTCAACAGGTTTAGTTATTGTGCAGAAAAGACTGTGATCCATGGGTGTTGCAGTTAAAGCTGATGGAGTGCTGTGTGTGTCCATGTGTGTTTCCACTCTAAAACAAATGCACCTGAGGATGTAGGAAAAAAGTTCTGTCCAAATGTGAAAGTCAGTTTGATAAACCTGCCTCACATGCTCACGTTTGATGATCGGCCATTTTTGACCGACAACTCCCCGAGTGTAAGAAAACATTTGAAACAGTCAAATTTGACCAGGACACAACAGTACATTTGAAAAAAGTACAGTCAAAATTATTAAAACTTACCGGTACTTGACATAAGTTAAGCATGTTAGTGGAAAGAAAGATGAATAAAAGAGTGTAATTGTCTGAACTTGTTTCATTGTTTGTGTTACACCTGTGCCAGTCTGTTGGATGAGTAAAATATTATATGATTATATCTGACAAGAGATATATATTCAGGTGTTTAAAATAATAATAATAATAAACTTTATTTGTATAGCACCTTCCTACAATGCCTTGCACTGACCAAGGTGCTTAACAGGACAGAAAATATAAAAACCGGTACAATAAATCAGTGAAAATAAAACAAAAGCAACAGCAATAAAAGGAGGCAATGGAAATAAAAATGCTAGATACTAAAAAACCAAAAGTAATAAAAGTAAAAAAATAAAATAGTTAAAAAAAAATAAAAATAGTTTGAACAAACCCAGCTCAGTTCAAAACAAAACAATAAAGTTGCATCAGTCACTTTGGAACAAAGTAAAATCACAAAGAAATCAGTGCAACGTGTGTTCATTAAATATGCTTTCTATTTTTTATTCATCACGTTACGGTAATTCTTAGGTGTCGTATAAACATCTAACCCAACTAGAGTGACTGTTTGAACAAATGAAGTCATTATGTTTGTGTTGTGCCAACTTCCTGGTAGCAATACAACATATTTCACTGCACGCACCGGGAACGTGTCAGGTGTGTTTCAGCTTTCACAACACATGGTTACGTCGTCGTGCTGGAACTGTCCTGGGCTGAACCCGGGGTGCTACAGCTAGCTGCAGCTGCTTATAATGCTTGTAAAACCAACATAATTCAATGTACAGTATATTGCAAAGTAATGCACAACAGATGTGGTATAATATGTAATAGTGAATTTCTATGAATTGTTTTCATCATGGCTGAGAAATACATATCTGTTCACTAATACGAAGCTGAATCAGACTCCGCTGCAACTATCCGGTTCTCTCTTGTTTCCTTCACACAGGAACTACTGGAACTCATTGCCGCTCCCGTTTTTTAGTCTCATTATCATTGCACATGTTCGCCATCTGCAATAAGTCCCTTAGTGTTCATCCTGTTTATTTTGGGACATATTGGTTCTACAAGATATTTGTCTGTGCAGTGTAAACCCCGATATGAGACTTCAGTGTATGTGTGTGTTTTTTTTTATGCCTGTTATCTTACAGGTGGGTTTTACGAAGAGCGTGAACCTTCCTCCAATGAACACCAGTGTTTTTGCTCAAAGTGCACGCTGTGATAAAAGTTGCCCCAAAAAGGTCCTTGCAACCTCAGGGACCCTTTGCTATAAAGTGCAGAGTTTCATGGAAGATCTCTCTTGAAGGCTATGCTGTCCCATGGTCATAAACCTTGTTTTCCACATCATATGACTTCAAGCCCTCACAGACGAACAGGAAGTCATGGGATTGGTGAAATGAAGAGATGCAGTTTCAGCAGGATGTTTCATACTCTGCCAAGCACTACCTTGTCTCAAATAGATTCACAGTTGTGTCATGGGAGTAGCTTTAAAAAAAAAGTGTAAAATTACTGCTTCAGGCAAAACTGTAGTGGATGCGAGTTTTATTTTTATACCAAATTTTGACAAAAGTGGCCTCCTTATTCAGTCTAATTAATGTAGAACCAAAGAGGGTAGTGGATATTAGACATTTTTATTTATTTCCAGTTAATAAATTTGTGTACATGCCAAAAGTCTTCAGCCCCCCACCCCACCCCCATTTAAGAAAATGCTTCAAACAAGCAATTTTTCTGGCTTTTGGAAACTCTTACAATTTAACAGTGTCATTCATTCATTCTTTCATTCATTTTGTTCATATTTGTCCAGTCCTTATTGGATGTTTTGTTTAACCGTAATGATTGATTTTATTTATTTATTACTCATACTCAGCCCCTGATTATCTTTAAAATATTTGTTTGTTCATTTTGATGCAGAAATGACTGAGGCAAGAGCTTGTTTAGTAAACTGATCAATGCTGGAATGCAAATACCGGTAGTTGCCTGACCGACAGTGGGGTGGGCAGGGGCGCAACTACATATTTTTGAGGTGGATGCGAAAACATCAACGGCGCCCCCCCCCGCTCCTTTTTACCTGCCGCCTCATACAGCTTTCCTCCACTTAGAAAATACAGTAGCAATATTACATATTTTTTTATGTTACGTATTCTATTAGGTGATCATTTCAATCATAAACAAATAAGAAGTTTAATAAAGTACAAATATATAACAGTAGTGGTACTCAGTGTTCAACATTTTATGTAGCGAAAATATGAAATCTTAACAGCCTGCAGTCCATGTCAGAGTTTTAACATTTATGACATTTAAACTGTTACTTTCCGTGAAGGAAGACAATGAAAGATGGTCATCAGAAATTCAAACCATCATGGTATACAGTACTGTATAGGTTTTTGTTGCCTCCCTAATGTAATTATTCCTACCTGATGTCATCACTTGTCTCCTCTATCACTGACCTCGTGTCTGTCTCCTTCACCCTTTGTCTGTGGCATTCTGCACTGTCATATGGTCAAAAAAGCATTACCGGTATATATTAGTTGTAAAAATTACAGATCTTAATACAGTTTAAAAAAATAATGTTTACACATTATTGCTTGGGATTAAGTAGCTGTTCCCTCACTTCCACCTGCATTAGACCAACCTGTTGCCTTCCCCAGTCTGTCCTGATTCTTCCTCTGTCATCTTCTCTTCCTTCTCTCCATCCTCACAGCTGAATGACATTAATTTTGTGTTGAGTGGTTTAAAAATACAGCAGTCAACCAAACCACAATAGAAATGAAACTTTAATTTAAATGATCTCCTTGTTGGATAACAG
>JBBPBX010010013.1:4235-58787 GCA_038048925.1 Garcialebias charrua
GCAGTGGATATGAGTCTTTCTCAGTCACACCGTTCAGTGGTCTGTAATCAACACAAAACGCCACTCTCCATTATTTTTGGGCACCATGACAACAGCAGACGCCCAGGGGCTGTTTGAAGGCTCGATAACATCAGCCTGCAGCATGTCCGACACTGCCCTGTCACATGCTTCCCGACGGGCCAGGGGAAGCCGGCGGGGACAACATTTTATTGGGTGTGCATCTCCCGTCAGGATGTCATGTTCCAACCACGGTCGCTTGGTCGGGGGCGGAGTCAATTTCAGAGGGATTCTGGGCTCGGGCCCCCTGTTCGAGCTGTCGGCCCCCGCCCACTGGCGATGGAGGTGTGGAGGCTACGGTCGGGATCTGCGATTCCTCCCCCCGCAGACCCTGTGTCGTTTCCCTGCGTCTTGACTGTTTTAGGACACCGCCTCAGGAGGTGTCCCGGTTGGCCACAGCCCCAACAAACGGCCGGGGGTGCGGAGGAGTCCCGCGTCGACTGCAGTGCCACCGCTCGGACCATTTCTGTCAGCTCCGAGACCCAAGCAGGTTTCTCCTGGTTCAGCTCTGCCCCCTCCGCAGATCTGCATGCCGGTGGTTGTCCTCTCAGGTCGTTTCCCGCTGCTACTCCCAGCAAACACTCTCTCTCCACTGCTAAGTCCAATGCGTCTTGCAGGGATCGGGGGTGCATCAGCTGAACCTGCACACGCAGCTCCGGTGGTGCCAGGGCTCTGATGAACTGATCTTTTGCTAGTTCATTCTGAACCCCTGACTGCATGTGTGAATAGGCTCTGCGTGTGAGGCTCTCAATGTCATTAGCCAAAGCACGCAGGGGTTCACCCGGCAACCTGCTCCTGTTGCTGAGTTTATTTTTAAAAATGTCTGGTTGCACACATTGTCCAAACCGCCTCTTTAAAGCTCCGACTAGTGCATCATAGTCTTTTCTGTCCTCTGAGTTTAACAACAACAGGCAGTCCAGTGCATCATCTTGTAGACAGAGAGCCAGCTGCAGGGCTTTATGCTCCGCTGTCCACCTCCCTGCATGAGCCAGCAGCTCAAACTGTGCATGGAAGGCCTCCCAGCTGGACCTACCAGAGTACTTGGGCGTCTTCAACGGGACGGTGACGTTTTGGACGACGTAACTGTCATGGCTGCCGCCATGTGAGTCTTTTGGCGCGCTTGGAGAAAATGGCGTCGACGGACCCGCCCCCCCGCCGGTACTCAGTCCTGCTTCGGCAGCCATGCTCGCTGCAGAGCTGCGCAGAGCAGCTTTCGCCTGAGTTATTTTAGCGAGCTCCTCTCTCCAGGCCTCCTCATCCTCTAGTCCCTCCGCTTTAAACTTCACTCGGGAGAACGCTCCGTCCATGACGCTGATGTCGCGGGTGGAGGCGACGAGCTAGTAGTACTCACTCGGCTCGGTAGCGTTGGTTTACTTCTGACACCAATGTAATGATGCCAACACTGCAGACGGAGTCCAGCCAAACGGGGTTTATTCATAAACAGGAAAGAGCTGCTATTACCGAGGCTGCAGCTCACGCCTCAAAAGAAAACGCGGTACACACGCGAGCGAACACACTGCTAGCTGCCTGCTAACAACAACACACTCTCGGACTCTTCTTCTTCGTCTCTCTTTTCCCGGTCCCTCCTCCCTGCTCCTACCCCTCCCCTACCCCCACGACCAGTCCAACACATGAGGGCGGGGGTCAACAGAATCACAACAGCTCAACAGAACACAGTACAACTCAACAAATACACAGAAACACTTGGACCCAAAGCAGAACCAACACAGGGTCGTTACAATACGATTTCTAGTAAGGTCACAGAACTGGCAGGAAAGTCGCAAATAATCCTGCAGCTCAACTATCCATTTGCACATCAACCTGGATGGGGCTGTGGACTTCACCACTGCAGGGTAGGTCTGCTAAACCAGAACTGAGCCTGACCGGAACCGAGCTGCTGTTCTGCAGAGCTGGTGAGTAACATTTTGCAGTACTGTACATCTATGTTGTTAAAATGACATAGTTTTAAGAGTTTAGAACATTGTAAGAGTGTGGGAAGGGTTATAAAGCCTTAAAATGTACCGGTATATAAAATAAACACCAGGGCTGCCAACTTTTCAAAAAGCCAAAGAGTGAGAATTTTGTTTGTGTGTGTGTGTGTGTGTGTGTGTGTGTGTGTGTGTGGGGGGGGGGGGTCGGCACGCGGCGGCAACGCGGCGGCAACGCGGCAACAGGGTTTGATTGTGCTGGTGAGCTTCACCTGCCCTCATCCTGTTGGCTACATCCTACAATAGAAATTGACTGAAAATGACTCCCTACACTCTACTTTATAGATCTGTGTCAGATTGAAATACTATTTCATATTTGAATATGTATGGAGGACCGAAACTGACATAATTAGAAATAAAAAGTAGAAAGAAATATATTAATGGATGAATAAATAACTAAAACATATAAAAACCAATAAATAACTTAAAATGCACCAATTAAATAAAAAAGGAAACCTTTCCTGGATCAGCTCTTCTCCTATTGGTCAACAGACAGGATAAAGCAGAATCCACATGCAGATGTCTGTGCTGCCTCAGTTTAGTTTAAGGTTTAGTTTAAAGGGGACCAAATGTAGGATATATAATTTTTTGTGGTTTATCTGTGGGCTATCCAGACCATTTTCAGTCAATTTTATACACAAAATAATGCTTAGATAATAAAATATCCCCTTTCTAATTCTGCCAAATTTCACTTCCGTTCTAAACGACCGGTTTATGAATAATGAGGTCTGAAAGCCACGCCCTACAAAGACCTATTTACATTAACTACGCCCTCTGCAACAGCCAGTATCTCTAATATGTTGTTATTTTAAAATTAGCTCTTTTTTATTACTCATTTGACTTACTGTTAGTGCTAGTAGCTTAAGATAACTTACCAAAAGCCCTCTGCGCGCGCCGCCATTTGCAGCTCCTTTTTTTAGCATTAGCCCACCTTCGAGGCTAATGATAGCTTTTCCTCCTCCGAGCGGGCGGTGTTAGCTCCGCTCGTTGCATGCGGCGCTTTTGGGAGCGATCGCTGCTTCAGTCCACACACAAACAAAGTTCACAGAATGTCTCCAGTTAATTTATCCGCATGAGGCAACCTTTGACCGGACCCCCGGACCTCAAAAGTCAGTAGCTCCCAACAACTCCCGCACGCAGATGGTGTCTTCGCCGGCGGTCTGCAAAACAAAAGGCTTAAAAAAAAAAAAAAGGGATGCCGGAACGCGAACCCGTGTCCTTCGGATGACGAGTCCGGTTCACTACCTCTGGGCCAACCGGGCAGTTATGCAAAAAGCAGTCTTTCATCGTATAAGAAATAATCACAACCACCTACATTTAGAACGCTGAAGTTTTGATTAGATTTTGATGAAGTGAAAGGTATTCTTAAAATAAATAAGTTGCTAATCTGAAAATATATCGATCAGTGGTGCTTGATGGTACAGACTGTCGCCCCGCGAGAGAGAGTGTGTGTGTGCACAGTTTTCTGCCGGCTGCGCGTTGGGAGCGATATTACACTAAAAATTGAACTAAAACGTAAAAATAACAATTATAAAGTATTATTATGTCGATGTATATATCTAGTCTCACCCCGATTTCTCCGAAACAAAAGGCTTTAAAAAAAAGGGGGAAAAAAAAAATGCCGTTGACAGGATGCGATCTCCGCTCTCCTGCGTGGCGCTCAAGTGTCGTAACCGCTCAACCAAACTGACAGTTGTGCAAAAGTAGTCCTTCATCATATAAGAAACAAGTCCAAACCGCGAGAGTGTGTGTGCACAGTTTCAACGAGACAGAGTTCATTCAAACAAGGTAATAAAACATTCTGGTTTTACTCGAGATGTGCTGCATGGCTGGAGCAGGGCAAACCCCTAGCCCCCCGGGGGCTAAATAAATGAATAAATGACCGCCAGGTCAGCTCCTAAACCGCTAGGCAACCGTGACATCTTTTATACTCAAGTGGGTGGAGCATCACCAGGGGTTGCTAGGTGAGGGGCTGGACTCAGGTTTGAGGTGATTGGCTACGGTTTGTGACGTCACAAACCGCAGGAAGTGTGAAACGGAGCGTTTTTAATCACAGACAAATAAATCTACTTAGAGTAAATAAACCACTGGGTGCATTTTTTTGGCACAAGGACTGTTTTTTTATGAAGTAAATACCCAAAGTTTAGTAAAAAAACATTAAAAAGTGAATTTTGCATGTGTGGTCCCCTTTAAAACAAAAGCACAGGTGTTTTCCTGTTTGCTTTGTTTTAAACTAAACTTTAAACTTTAAGTGCATATATTCATTTAATGGTCTATTTATATATTTCTGCTTTTATTTCTAATAATGTCAGTAAGTCCTCCATAAATGTTAGTATTTACCACCTTTTTGACTGTGTTTTAACTGTTACTGTACATTGTATGAAGAGCATTTTATGATGTAGGTTTAGTCAAAAATGACAAGAGGAAAGTTAGAGACATTCTTCATTTTCCAGTGGGTTTAGCAGAAAATGTACATATCAACAGCGAAACAGCAACAAAACATATAAATACAGTGCCTAAATGGTAAGCAGATGAGTTGTAAACAATTGAATTTTAAGTGTTTTGAACTGTGTGTTCACACAAAAAGCTGGGAACAGCTGGAATTCCTCAAGTCTCATATTTTGTGTGACTGATTGTACAGGCCTGTGGCCTTCTTAGAGGCCTTGATGATTGTAGATGACGGCTCCCACTTCAAGCATGGCTCCAAATCAGCCATCTTTCTAGCCATGATGGAGGAGAGGGTACCATCTAGTGCCAAGCTATTCCTAGTCTTTGTTTTGTTGAGGCCCACCACCGAAAAAACCCTCTCTGCATCAGCATTTGAATGTGGGAGGACGAAGACCAGCTTTGAGGTGCAGCAAGCCTTGGAAATCTGAGTACTCCTGTCAACTGTGACAAATGAACCAAGAATACAATGGAAATATGCTCCCAAGTGACGTTTTCTTTTAAGTCCTTTAGCCAATTGATCCCTGTATCACTGTATCTTCCATAGTGCTTCAAATGTACAGGTATCAGTAATGTTTGAGAGGCTATTTCTACTGTGTTCTTGGTGTTAAAAAATAAGCTTTACCTTATCTTTCCATATAGCCATTTAAGCCCAGAAACTCTCCATTTCAAATTCTTCTGGGTGCTGCAGTGGTGGCAACGTCATTGTCTGGTACTCCAGAAACTCCTCTGCCAGTAGCTCATGCTCCTCTGGTCCATGGTAGGGGAGCAGGTGGGGAAACCTATGTATGAGCAAAGAGTTACACGTTTTTTATTTTCTGATAGTCATCAACCAACAGCAGAAAATAAATAAAAGCATTTTAAAAGAAAAGCCACATAGGGAAATCTCATTTACATAAAGACAAAATGCCTTGTAAAATTCAAGATAAGTAGTAATTATTGAAAAACCCTAACCTCTCAACAAAGTAAAGGACGTCATCTATGCTGCATTCAGACCTCTGTCGAACATCAACATACGTTACATGTCTCAGTAGTGGTTCCTGTAGGGGCAGCTTCTTTATGGCATAGTCTACAGCTCTGAGCAGAAATGTAATGTTCCAGTTTATTCATCTTTTTATCCTGTTAAGCACCTTGGTCAATGCAAGGCATTGTAGGAAGGTGCTATACAAATAAAGTTTATTATTATTATTATTATTATTATTATTATTATTAAAGCAGCCTCATGGAAGTTATTTGTTGTGGTGTGATGTCTCCATCATCTAGCAACTTGTTCAGCTTAGCCCTGGTGGTGAAGCCAATGTTCAGCTTTCTTCCTGCCAAACAAATAGAGCTAACATAAATACTGTGTTATGCTAATGATCAGAGAGACATATTGGACAAGAAGTCATGTTAGGCTGATTGGTAACTCTAAATTGACCCTGGGTGTGAGTGAAGCAGGTCCCTCTTGCGGTGCAAATGACAATAAAGACTCTCTGACTCTGACTCTCTGTCATGCACAGTTTACTAGTATTTAAATGAAAATGTTTGACCTATAAGCAGAAAGTTTATGGTTGTTGGATGTTGATTTTTGCTCTCTATTTCAAAGAAGAGGATGAGGAGGAGTTTTACTCAAGCAGCTCCTGAAACTTAACCTGCTGACTGAGAATATGTATATATAGTAAACATTGTATACGGAACAATATAGTCTACCTATTATATTTTATTGAGTTTTTTTTTGGACTGGAATGTTTTGCGGACAACCAGATTTTGTCAACAGGTTGTCCGCTGGAAAACCTGAAAAAAAAATCCTTATGTCTACCCCTGATTTTTAAGTATTCAATGCATAGTTTATTGTTAAGCAGGTAAAGGAAAAATAGTTTTGGCCCTCAAGTCCTTCTGACTTTATGATTTTGGCCCATGTGACAAAATGTTTGGACTCCCCTGCTGTATATTGTTTAGCTATTGATATGACTAATTCTCTGTAACTCATGCCTGCTTGTCTAACTTTATTTTCACACATTCTTCTATGATGAATCTAATGTTGTAAGTGTCCTTGGGTGTTCTGAAAGGCGCTTTTCAAATAAAATTATTATTGTTATTGATTGGGATCAGGGGGTTAATATGGTTAAACTAAGTGACTCACATGAACATAAATGAACACTGTGCTGGATTATCAGTGCATGCATGAAGTGTTAAAACTAATTTGTTCCTCTGTGTTTATAAAATAAATGATGTCATGCCATTTGTAATGCAGTGCCTTAATTTTCTTTTCTCTGATTTAGATTGCTCGCCTGGTTTTGATTGGAGGCACTAATTCAGATCACCTGATAAGACGAATGTTGGCAACTGTTATGACAAACACCCTGGCCAGTCGGTTCAACTGGGCTGGAAAGAAAGACGAGCGTTGTTCGGAAAGCAAGAAGCCATTCAAGGACACAACACTACAAAACTGCATATTTGGTGAGCTTCCTCCCCTGCAAATTACTTTATAGACTGCTGGTGATTGAGAATATAATTATGCTCTTAGTGTGCCATATAGTAAAAAATTCTTTTGAATTTCTAAAATGTATTGCATCTTGTCTTTCATGCCTCTTCTGTATGAAATGCAAAAAAAAAAAAGATTAATTTTGAATAAAGAAAATGTGAAAGTGCAAGCTATAAGAAATAATCAAAGGACAATGTTCTTGGTGAGCTTAATAGGTGCATGGATATGTTGTCAAGATCGAGTCAAACTAGACATTTGCTTCTCTTTCCAGTTCAGTCTAATTGGATGTTGAGCATTTAATTTAAAAAAATCACACCCGTGTGAAGTGAGTGCTGCTCTCATCACTGTACCTCATCAAACGTCATCTCATTATGGCCAATGACATTTTGCATCCTCACACAATATTTGTTTATACAAACACTCAAATTTGTCATATTCAGTGGGAATGTGTGGGACAGTTTGTGCACACACCAAAAGCAGAACATGGGAGATAGCACCTCTCAAAAAAAAAAAAAGAGGGGAGGGGGGTATACAATTTTATCAAATATACACCATCTTCCTCACTCTTATTTTTGTGTCTTTCAGCTGCTGCTCGGCAGTTTGACCCAAAGCTAACTGACAAGGACTACAGCGAAACTGTCAAGAAGTGGCTTCGTTATGCGCCAGACCGGGAGGGAGGCATCCCAAGGAACCAAAGTGATCCAAACCCAAGCCAAACGTGTCAAACCTAGGTTACCCCAACACACGCTGTTTCCCTTGTTCTTCGAGTACAAGTCTTAACCTCATGGACGCTGTTATTACATGAACATTAGACTTTTCTGTCAGTTAAAAAGGAGTCAAATATGTTGACAAATACCTTCTTTACTGAGCTCCACGATTGCCTACAAAGTTAAGAGGATGGAGGATTTTGCGAGAGAGGAGCGCCTCTGACTCCAAAACATTTGCTGAGCTTCAGAACAAAGTCCATCGCAGAGTGCCCAGTGAGAAATGCAACCCAGGCTGCCTTGAGCACCTTCTTCTTCTGGCTTTTCCCTTTTCAGGGGTCACCACAGCGAGTCATCCTCCTCCACCTCACTCTGTCCTCTGCATCCTCTGTCCTCACTCCAACTACCTTCATGTCCTCTCTAACTGCATCCATATATCTCCTCTTCTTCTCCTCTTTGTGTGTGTGGGGGGGTGTTAATAAAAAAAATAAAAGTCATGGTCAGTTTTTTTATGTCTGATGTTTGCATTACAGTAGTTGTTCTGAAGATACAAACCACTGTGTATTTACTAGACTGCTTTTGGTCCAGCTTGTGATTTGTACATCATGATGTTGGTACATAAATCAAAATTAAAGACTAATGTTGATGTAGAAAACTGGGTGATGTTAAAATGTAAAGAGTTAGAAGCCAACTATTTGTATTGCAGATTTAAAACAAATGTAGTTATATAAAGTGCTTCACATATTAAAAATAAAAAAATAAATGGAGGGTTAGGGTAAAAAAAACAACTACCAGTAACCATTGGTGTTATTTTACATGGTCTACCTACATGCAAAACCTGTATTTTCAGGCAGAGTATATCCATCCATCCATCCATCCATCTTCTTCCGCTTATCCGGGGTCGGGTCGCGGGGGTAGCAGCCTAAGTAGGGAGGCCCAGACTTCCCTCTCCCCAGCCACTTGGAGCAGTTCCTCCGGGGGAATCCCAAGGCGTTCCCAGGCCAGCCGAGAAACATAGTCCCTCCAGCGCGTCCTGGGTCTTCCTCTGGGTCTCCTCCCGGTGGGACGTGCCCGGAACACCTCACCAGGGAGGCGTCCAGGAGGCATCCTAACCAGATGCCCGAGCCACCTCAACTGGCTCCTCTCGATGTGGAGAAGCAGCGGCTCTACTCCGAGTCCCTCCCGGATGACTGAGCTTCTCACCCTATCTCTAAGGGAGAGTCCAGCCACCCTGCGGAGAAAACTCATTTCAGCCGCTTGTATCCGAGATCTTGTTCTTTCGGTCACAACCCAAAGCTCATGACCATAGATGAGGGTGGGAACGTAGATCGATCGGTAAATTGAGAGCTTTGCCTTTTGACTCAGCTCTCTCTTCACCACGACAGACCGGTACAGCGCCCGCTTCACTGCGGACGCTGCACCTATCCGCCTATCGATCTCACGCTCCAGTTTTCCCTCATTCGTGAACAAGATCCCGAGATACTTAAACTCCTCCACTTGGGGCAGGACCTCCTCCCCGACCCGGAGAGGGCATGCTACCCTTTTCCGCAGAGTATATCATATTCCCAAATATGCATGAATTTGCATAAATGAAAAATCTGTTAAAATATCCAACTGACATCTGCAACGTGATATGCCAAAGATCTGCTGGAACTCTGAGGGATCGCATACCTCCAGGTACTTCACAGATAAAAATCCTTAAATATCCGACTGACATCTGCAACCTGATCCGTCAAAGATCTGCTGGAAATCTGAGGAATCGCATACATCCAGATACTTCACAGATAAAAATCCTTAAATATACGACTGACATCTGCAACCTGATCCGTCAAAGATCTGCTGGAAATCTGAGGAATCGCATACCTCCAGGTACTTCACAGATAAAAATCCTTAAATATACGACTGACATCTGCAACCTGATCCGTCAAAGATCTGCTGGAAATCTGAGGAATCGCATACATCCAGGTACTTCACAGATAAAAATCCTTAAATATACGACTGACATCTGCAACCTGATCCGTCAAAGATCTGCTGGAACTCTGAGGAATCGCATACATCCAGATTCTTCACAGATAGAAATCCGTAAATATAGACTGACATCTGTCACGTATACGTAAATATAAACCAATCATACGTCATATATGCGGCAAGTATCCGAAGAGATGTAAGCAGTAATCCCGAGGGATAACAGAGCCACATATTTCTGGATCTGCAGCAGATAAAGTATCCGGATTTTGGGATTTTTTAAGGATCAATAAAGTTCGGATCTGTTCGTATCCGGGAATATCCGAAACTGGATTTTCCGAGGATGCGATACGGAAATTCCCGGAAATTGTCCGTATATGTGAAGGATGCGGAGATATACCACATCTGATACTCCCGTATATCTATGGTTTTTGTGCAGTGTTAGAACTTTTAAAGAGGATCTGATGTCAGTGACACTCACTACCCTCATTGGTTAGTTCGACCAGTGGGAGGGAGTTACTTGACGTTATCAGAATTCAAGGAGAAGGTCAGTTTAGAAGAACAGAGGCAGATTGTTTTAAGAGAAGACAGAAAAACAGGAGCCAGTTATAAGATTAACTGTTTTCTAACTTAAAAACAAAACTGAAAGTTCAACTTGACATTCTATTCAACTTTAGACAGTTCTTTGACTCGTGTCCACATACTAAGAATACACCAGCATAATGACAAATGATCATAAAAATGACAAAAGATTATTCTGTTGATTATATCTGAACTCACACAAATTAAAAAGAAATCTCTTGGTTTAATTTGTTTCTTGATTGAAACTAAATGGAATAAACTGTGTTAATTGTCTTTCACTGCAGGTTTACAGAGAAAAAGGTGTTTTATTGAGAGGATCAATAAAAGGTGTAACTGGAACAGTTCAAAGGGACGAAGGTGTATCCCTACAGTCTCAGTAGACCAAGGTCAGGTCCACTACAATAGGAAATCTTTCCTGCCCACAGTCATCAACAACAACTGAAGAAACTAAGATCAAATATTACTACCGGTACGTACTTTTCATGGAACTGAAAATGGATGGACATTTTTTTTATTTTGCTTCTATGTACTAAATGACAGACTAAGGTAATGAATTTATAATAATGAATTTAATTTATAACGCACTTTTCATTAATGAAATTCTCAAAGTGCTACAAAGTGCAACAAAATTAAAGGTCAAATAAAACAAGTGATAAAACAAGTAAAATCAATAACAGTATCAACTAAGATCAAAGAGAATCATGAGGAGGCAGAGTAGGCTCGCTTAAAAAGAAAGGTCTTCAAGCCGCTCTTAAAGTCAACCAGTGACTGTGGAGCTCTCAGGCAGTCAGGAAGAGAGCTCCACAGGAGGGGGGCAGCCACACTGAAAGCCCGGTCTCCCATGGTCCTTAATTTGGTTCGTGGAATGTGAAGGAGATTACTGTTCTGTGACTGCAGAGACCGGGTGGATGAATATGGAACAAGAATGTCCTTTAGATAATCTGGTGAAGTTCCGTGTAAGCATTGATGTGTAATGAGCAGTGATGGGAATAACGGAGTTACAAATAAACAGCGTTACAAACGGAGTTTTTTTCATTAACGGGTAATTAAGTAGTTACTATGTCTATCGTTACAACGCCGTTACCGTTACAATCACTAAATGGGGGTACGTTATTTTGTCTTCCGCGCGCTGGCTCTCGTAAGCTTGTTTACTTTTTTCCCCCTTGGTGAGGGAGGGTGGAGGGAGCAGAGGGGAGGGAGGGTAGGAGGGGGAGGGAGCAGAGGGGAGGGAGGGGTGAAACAATAAGGATGATGCTGATTGGCTAAGGTAGAGTGTCAGGTAGAGGTCAGCCAATCAGAGGTTTTGTTGTTCAGTTCACCCGCAAACCACACGATGCATCAAATCTGAAAAGTTAGCAGAAGAAGAAGAAGCAGTGGCGAGTCTGGAGGAAGTTAGCAGAAGTCCGGCAGCAGTGGCGAGTCTGGAGGGAAAGTTAGCGTTTTCTAATTGGAAATACAGGCACTACTTTACGCTCCTTCAGGTAAAAGGCAAAAACGTGCATGTGAAGTGTACATTATGTCCCGGAGCGAAGTGTTTGTCGACGTCCGTCGTAAGCAACTAATCTAATGAAGTATGCTGGTGAAGATTCTCAGTCGTCCAGGACATGATGAAATTAAAAAAGGCGTTCAATACAGGATCAACTGGACTTTATTTGTTGCAGAAAACGTTTCGACTTCTGTCCAGAAGTCTTTTTCAATTCTGAATGGAGGAGGTCTGAGATTTCAACTGTCTAAGACCTATAACTCAGTTTTGGATTTGATTCCGAAACGTTTTACACCGGATGGGAGCAGGGATGCCTTGTCTGTAAATTAGACTAACAAAGTTCTCTGAGTAGCCTCTGTTGTTGTTTGGGAGGTGTTGTTTGTCAATTTACATACAGTTTTGTGTCTTCTAACAGAGACCTCAAGGGAACCTCCTACTGTTAAGGTGTGATCTTTCAATTTACATGTATGTGTTACAAACCCCCCTTTGTTAAGCTGGGATGTGTCGTTTTGTCAATTTAAATAGAATGGGCATGTTAGTTAATTTGTGGTGTTATTTCAGTTTCCAATTTCATATGTTGGTGCGTGACTTGTAAGCCTGTATAAAACTTCTCGTTCTCACAGCTTCCATTCAGAATTGAAAAAGACTTCTGGACAGAAGTCGAAACGTTTTCTGCAACAAATAAAGTCCAGTTGATCCTGTATTGAACGCCTTTTTTGATTGAATCTAATGAAGCATCTCACAACTGCACATGGTTCAACAAAACTGGTGGCTAAAAACACTGCTGTTGACAGGAGACCAGGTGTGGCTAACGTGAGCTCTGCTAACAAAGAAGAATGCGGAGCTACGCCGTCCAAGCAGTTAAAGGTGGATTTTTTTGCTCCAGCACAGAAACTTGTGACGCAGAATGAACTAAACAGATTGATAAGCAGGTATGTTGTTGAAAACATGCTCCCGTTATCAACACTTGACTCAGACTCATTCAGAACCCTTATTGGCAAAATACCGGGGAGAGCAGGTGTCGGTCCTCCATGCAAAAATAAATTTTCTAAATACATAGATGCCGAGTACGCTAAAATGAATACTGAGCTGAAGACTGGATTTGAAGAATTAGAATATGTCTCTACTACTGCAGACATTTGGACTGCACATAATAAAAGTTATCTTGGCGTAACTGCCCACTGGATACATCCACAAAGCATGGAACGAAGAAAAGCAGCCCTGGCATGCAGACGATTTAAAGGTCGTCATACACATGACAGTATTGCAACTGAGCTTGACAACATTCACTCATTCTATGGCATATCCCACAAAATAACATCAACTGTCACGGATAATGGCTCTAATTTTGTCAAAGCCTTCAAGAAGTACCAGCCTGTGGAGGATGATGAGTCGGAGGATGATGAAGATGAGGTGACATTTGTGAACATTAATGATGTCTTGCAAAACAGTGTTGGTGATGATAATGATGATGCTGTAATTACTTTGCCACCACATCAGAGATGTGCATCACACACTTTAAAGGTATTGTGACATGATGTTGGAAATTTGCACATTTGTCAGAACATATATATCTTATATCATTCAGCTCTGTTCGTTTTTGCAAAATAAATTATAAATATATTAAAATTTCATTCCAAGTTATGGTAGTTTTTTCTCTGGGATACGCCCCTAAAAATCCGCGCATTTCCGCAAAACGTCATCAGTGACGTGACAACGGGAAGGCACACTCCAACGCGCATTTAAATAATAATGGCGGAGCATGTCCGATCGCGTCTGAGATATATCATTTTAAGACAGTAAATCATAACAAAACTCATTAATAAACCCTCCCCGAATAAAAAGAAATTACACATGTTACTTGATCGCGCAAACATAATTTAAAAATACATAAATAGCAACGTGGCCTGTATCTCGGCTAGTGTGTTAGCAGCTATCTCTGCTTAGTCCCGGTCGCGTCAGCGATATATCATTTTAAGACAGTAAATCATCCAAAACTCTCATTAATAAACCCTCCTTGAATAAAAAGAAACTACAGATGTTACCTGATTGCGCAGACATAATTTAAAAATACATAAATAGCTACGTGTTTGCTCCAGTCTCTCGGCTAATGTTTGTTAGCAGCTATCTCTGCTTAGTCCCGGTCGCGTCTGAGATATATCATTTTAAGACAGTTGTAGTGGACCTACCCAGGGTCAAAACTGAAGTGTTTTGAACTGTTCCAGTGATGACCTTTGCTGACCTTTCAGTAACCAGACTTTTAACACAATTTATTTTATTATTTGTAATCTGAGAACATAGTCACCAAAAGAGACTATTTCTATCTTTGATTTTGTTCTAATACAAATATAATCAGTGCATCACCTGTGTTTATTCATGAGCAATGTTGTAATTTACAATATGTCTTATGGTCACTAGGGATGGGGCAGATTCGATCCAGTATCGGTATCGGTATCCGATACCAGCATAATTTAAGTATCGGATATCGGATCCAACCTGCCGATATTTCCGATCCAGCTTCAAAGAGCACTTGTGTTCCATCATATTCTGTGACTGCCGTCTTAACATTATGTGAGTTAAAACCAATGAAGACACTCACAACAGGAAACTCACAAACTTTAACAGTATAGTCTTTATAGTATAGAAAACATTCCAAAATACACATAACTTTATAGTCTCAGTACAAATATTTCATTATACAGATTCACATACCTGAACAGTATCGGATCGGAAAAGTATCGGTATCGGTCGATACCCAGTTCTTAAGTATCGGTATCGGATCGGAAGTGAGAAATGTGGATCGGTGCATCCCTAATGGTCACATATGCTATTATGCTATGTTATTCTGTAAAGTGAAACTGTGTCACTTCTGCACTAACATGGTGTCCACTGCTGTGTGAAAGTTGGAGGCTCGGGTCAAAGAGACCTGGCCGTTTTGTTTAGAAATGAAGAAGACAGTTAATCCGTTGTTTTCATGAGAATGACTCCAGTACTCTCTGTCTTTTCCTAAACATTTTCACTCTGCTCTGACTCTCACCTTGAATTCTGATAACGTGAAAGTGAACCCTTTGACGTGTCTCTGTTTCTCCTCTCTTCCCTTCTGACCAATCAGAAGACTGTTTTCTGGTCTCAACACTTTTAGAAAAAACGTTTGCTTTGGGGAACGTTCAGTTTTTGCTGGGGACTTCAAGACATGAGGTTGTCCCAAAGAGCTGAATGAACGTCAGTCACACGCTAAGGACACGTCATTCAGTTACAGACTAATAACATGCTTGTTATGAGTCCACTTTGAACCGAGCGTAAGCTCAGAACTTTGTTTATTCCTTTCTGGAATAAGTTATCTTGAGCCAAAAACCAGGAGCTGATGCATTTTCTGATGACCAACGCGAAACCAGGAGACGTTGGAAGGTAAACGAATAACCAGCTCAGATGTACTGGCCCCGCAAGGACCCCGTGCATCTGAAAAGCTACAAGGTCTTCTCTTATCAGGCTGTCGTCAAAAGGTAAAGAGCTGTTTACAAACGTACCTGGGATTTAGCAGAAGTCGGATGGAAAGTGTCATCTGGTTGAACTCAAGATAAATAACTTCCTCTCTTAACCTCTCCCTATTCCTCTTAAATCTCTCCTTATTCCATTCTAAGCTGGTAACTATATTTAAGCTAAGAGCCACAGACTAAGTATAATGACATCCTGTATTTATGTCTGTTGTGTTACAATTAAATGTGCTGACGTATTAAATTGCAAGAAAGTGAAATATATCAATCAAGTGTAATGGTGTTAATTTTAGTTGATTTATTTTAAATAAATGGTAGTGTCTCCTGGCATACCAAACTAAGTTAACATTTCCATTGTCACTCTATGGCTTCTGTTTTACTTATCCATCATAAAGATGTTGAGTTTTATTCTATGTTCTTGTTGACTTCCTGTTGTGGGCGGAGACTTACACAGGAGGGTGCAATCTGCTAATAAAAGGCCAGCTGCTCTGATGAGCGCACTTCTCACTCAGGCCAAATGAAACTGACTGTGTGTTGTGTTTTTCTCCGTCATTATCCGGCATTTCCAACCCTTGCTTTAAACGATGGCTGCGTCAACAGGTTATGGGCCCAGAAGGGAGTTTGGAAGCCGATGGAACCGATTATGCTTCGACGGAGATGAAAAGAAGTACGAGTTGTGGGAGACAAAGTTTTTAGCCCACTTAAGTTTGCTTGGGCTGAAGGACACAATATTACTGAGGGGCGTACCCGATGACGTGGAAGAAGACGCCACCAAAAATGAAGAAGCATATGCTGAATTAATTCAAGTCTTGGATGATAAAAGTCTTTCTCTTGTCATGAGAGATGCTGCAGATGATGGCAGAAAAGCCTTGAAGATCCTCAGAGACCACTATGCAGGTTCTGGTAAGCCAAGAGTGATCAGTCTGTACACGGAGCTGACATCTCTACAGAAAGGTGTCAATGAAAACGTCACTGACTATATTATCCGGGCAGAAACTGCAATCACGGCGCTGCGTAATGCAGGAGAAGTTTTGAGTGATGGCCTGTTGACAGCAATGATTTTAAAAGGACTGCCTGATGAGTTCAAACCATTCTCTGTATATGTTACACAGAGTGATGAAGAATTAACTTTTGCACAATTTAAAACGAAGTTGAGAAGCTATGAGAGCACAGAAAAGTTATGTGTGCTGGCTCAACTGAAGACTGTGTGATAAATTAAAGGAAGAAACAACTGGAAATCAAAAATCACCTGTTACAACTGCGGCCAGAGAGGGCACAAAGCCCTGGATTGTTCTTTAACCTCGGGCGAGCGCAGAGAGCCGAAACAGTGGTGTGGTTTCTGCAAGAGCGCCATGGATAAAGACGTAAATTGTCGGCGGAAAGGGCGAGACAAGATCAAGAGAGTGATGGATGAGGAGGACCACACGTTCGCTTTCAGGGTGAAGCAAATCAACGACGCTCAGATTTACGACACGAAGGTGAAGGGCCTCATGGTCGACTCTGGTGCAACAAAGCACATTGTGACAGACGCTGCAAAATTCAAGGATTTCAACTCGACTTTTAAGCCTCAGAGCAATATTTTGGAGTTGGCTGACGGTGAGAGGGCCAGTGGGATCACACTGAAGAAAGGCACCGCAAGAGTTCGTCTACGAGACAGCAACAGCCGAATTGTGGAGATAATGTTGATGGATACATTATACGTGCCGTCGTTCTCCCAGGATATATTTTCTGTTAAAGCTGCAACTGCCCATGGAGCAACAGTCATCTTTAAAGAGGGACAAAATTGACTCATCCATAAAAATGGTACAGTTTTTGATATAGATGTTTATGATAGAATGTTCTATTTAAATACCCTTGATTATGACGTTGATGAGTGCAATGCTTGCTATGACATCCAAGCGTGGCATGAAATATTAGGTCACTGTAATTATGATGATGTGTCAAAGTTGGAAGGTGTTGCAGATGGAATGAAAATTAGATGTAAAACTGAAAAACCTGATCTAAAATGTGAAATATGCATACAGGGTAAATTTGCTCAGACCAGGAGTAGAGTTCCTGATGAAAAAGCTAAAAATGCACTATATCTTGTACATGCAGATCTGGCTGGACCTATAGAACCAGCTGCTAAAGACGGGTTCAGATATACCTTAGCTTTCACAGACGATTATTCAGGTGCTATATTTACCTATTTTCTGAAAGCTAAGAGTGATACTGTGAAAGGAACAGAAAAGTTTATAGGAGATGTGGCACCTTATGGGAAAATAAAGTGTATAAGATCAGATAATGGAACTGAGTTTACGTCTAAAGAGTTCCAATCATTGCTTAGTCAAAATGCTATAAAGCATGAAACTTCTGCTCCTTATTCTCCCCATCAGAATGGGACAGCTGAGAGAACATGGAGAACTGTCTTTGAAATGGCAAGATGCATGCTAATTGAGAGTAATCTGCCTAAAAATTTATGGACCTATGCAGTTCAGACGGCTGCAATTATCCGAAACAGATGTTACAACAGACGTGTTGAGCAGACTCCATATTATATGTTAACAGGAAAGAAACCTGATCTGTCTAAAATGAGAACTTTTGGATCTGAATGTTATGCATATAAATATGAGAAGAAAAAATTGGACCCACGTTGTGAAAAGGGAATTTTTGTTGGTTATGACAAAAACAGTCCTGCATATCTTGATTTTATCCAGATACTGTACAGGAAGAGTACTTAAGAATAGACTGGTAAAATTTATCACAAAAAGTACCAATGAATGTGACACTCAAACTGATGACATAGATGAGAATATTTTACTCAATAAGAAAGTTGAAAGTGAGCAATTGAAACCAGATTTGAGTACAATTATCTCACAAGAGAATAAAACTGAGACTTATGATATAGAAGAAAACAGATCAAAGTGAAGGTAACCTTGGTGCACGTTATCCTACAAGAGAAATGAGACCTCCCAAGTATTATCAGGATTATGAAATGAAATGTGAAGATGATCAAGTGAACATGAACATTGACTATTGTTATAGGATTGCATGTGACATGCCTAGAACAGTGAAAGAAGCTATGAGCTCACCACAATCAGAACTATGGGCCAAAGCTTTGAAGGAAGAAATGGACTCTTTGATAGAGAATAATACTTACACCCTAACTTCATTACCAGAGGGTAAGAAAGCAGTGGGGGGTAGATGGTATTTACTATTAAAGAAAATCCTATTGAGACACTTTATAAAGCTAGATACGTAGCAAAAGGCTATAATCAGGTTGCTGGTATTGATTATGACGAGACTTTTTCTCCAACAGCAGATATGACTTCTGTGCGTGTTCTAATGCAGCTTGCTGCTCAATATGACTTAGAATTGCATCAAATGGATGTTAAAACAGCATATTTACATGCCCCTATCGATTGTGAGATATTTTTAGAACAACCGGAAGGATTTGAAGTGATAACAGAGACAGGAGAGAAATTGGTATGTAAGCTAAATAAATCACTTTACGGTCTGAAACAGTCAGGAAGAAACTGGAATAGAATGTTACATGATTTTCTTATTGAAAATGACTTTGTACAGAATCCTGCTGACCATTGTGTTTACAGTAAAGAAAATGAACATGAGAAAGTGATCTTGATTATTTGGGTTGATGACCTTATCATTGCAGCTAGTAATGACCAAATTCTACAAAGTGTGAAGAAAATGTTGGCTGCAAAGTTTAAAATTAAAGATCTTGGAAAACTTAAACATTTTTTAGGAATTGATTTTACACAGAACCACGGTCAAGTAAAAATGAACCAGAAAAGATATATCATGAAAATCTTGGAGAGATTTGGTATGACTGACTGCAAACCAAGGTCAACCCCATGTGAAAGTAAACTGAAGTTTGACGATGAAGGTCAACCTGCTGATCATAAAAAGTATCGTGAAATAGTGGGGAGTTTGATCTATGTAATGATGAGCACTAGGCCAGACTTAAGTTTTATTGTCAGTAAGTTATCACAATATTTGTCTAAACCGAATGAACAACATTGGGTTGCAGCAAAACATGTATTAAGGTATCTGAAATGTACACTAAATCAGGAATTATGCTTCAAGAAAAATAGTGTAAATCTTAAACTTGTGGCATACTGTGATGCAGACTGGGCAGGAGATCAGAAGGACAGACGGAGTGTGTCTGGTTACTGTTTTAGTTTATCTGAAACTGGACCCATTGTTTCCTGGAAGTCTAAAAAGCAATCCACTGTTTCTTTATCTACATGTGAGGCTGAATACATTGCCTTGACTGCTGCTGCACAGGAAAGTATGTATCTTGTGAATCTGGTGAATGGAATGGACTTTGGATGTGAATATGCACCTGTGATCATTTTTGAGGACAATCAAAGTGCAATTGCTCTTACTAAAAGTCCGGTCCACCGCCAAAGATGTAAACACATCGACATTCGATATCACTTTATTAGATCAGCACTTAGTGATAGAAAAATAACTCTCTCTTATTGTCCAACAACAGAAATGGTTGCTGATATCCTAACAAAGCCTGTAACTAAAATGAGAATGGAAAAATTTGCATGTTTTGTTTTTGGTATGTAAATGTATTATGTATTATGTCAACAAAGAACAAGTGGGGGTGTTGAGTTTTATTCTGTGTTCTTAATGACTTCCTGATGCTGTGAAGACCAGACTCCCACAGGATTTTGATGGCCGCTACAGTGACACACAAGTTGTTCTGGACTGTACAGAACTACGGTGTCAAACACCTTCATCCCTGCTCCTCCAGAGTGAGGTCTTCTCCACCTACAAATCACACTGCACCTTTAAGGCCATGGTGGGCATGTCTCCTCACGGAGCCCTGACATTTGTGTCAGCACTGTTTGAAGGTTCCATGAGTGACAAGGAAGTGTTCCGTCAGTCAGGGATTACATCACTCTTGACACCTGACATGGCCATCATGGTGGACAAGGGATTCTTGGTGGATGGTCTCGTACCTGGGACTGTTCATCGTCCTGCCTTCCTCTCCAAGAGGGCCCAAATGTCAGAGGTTGATGTTCTGAAGACCCAGTCCATTGCCCGTTTGAGGGTGCATGTTGAGAGGTTAATAAGAAGAGTTAAAGAAAATAAACTCTTTGATTCCACTATCCCTCTCTCCATTGCAGGGAGCATAAACCAAATTTTTACAGTTGCCTGTCTCCTGTCAAATTACCAAAATGGACCTTTGGTCAGGAAATGGAGATAGGAAGTTTAAATATTTTGTTCAAACAGAATTTTAAACAATTGTACATATGTAAAATAAACATTTGAGAGTTCAAATTTTTGAAAAACCTTGTTTATTTGATAGAAACACTGTCTAATATAGGGTTGATGGAGGATTTTTAAACACGTTCAACTTAAACATGAACCACACAAGAAGAGAGACAAGTATTAATTTTCAGAGCAGCAGACTTTTAAAACTAATCAAAATTAGACTTCAATGTCAAAACAAACAATAACGTAATGTCAAAACATTATCTGTGATTAAAACATGCGCTGGCCTAATCAGTGTTTTTGTTCTGTGTGCAGGAAGCAACAAGTTGTGTTCTTCAGAGATGTTTTGTTTCATACAGAAAGACTTTTAGGAAAGCAGACTGGTTGATTCACCAGAATACATTAAAGTAATAAGTTTTAAATGATCAATGTTTGAATTCTCTAGCAAGGGTAAAGTTAAACAATCTGACATTTTCTTTAAGTATAGTTCCTCCTGGATTTTTTTTTAACTTTATTTTTGTAGTATTTATACAAAATATAACAAAGCCTTTAAACACTCAAGTCTTACCACTACATCTAGTGGTGAAGTGGTGGTACTCAACTTGAACTTCAGTTTTTGTTTGTTAACCATTTAATCCATATTTACTCAGCCATATCATTCTTTTTATTTATAATTTTTAACCTGGAGAAAGACATTTGAATAATTGATTAGATCAAAATCCTAATTTAAGAATTTCTGTAAGTAAACATAGAAAATAAATCTGTCTGCTTTCTGTCTAATTGACTCCATCACAGTACAGTCTGTATAAATTCTTTGAATCATAATGTCTTCCTCAGCTGATACTACAAAGTCACACCAGTTCATCCCTGTAATTAACATCTGCCCCTGAATCTGCCAATAGTATGCATGATTTTTTTTTTATTCCAATTTGCCTGATTTCATCTGCAGATATGGACAGTCTACATAACTTTTTACATTTGGACACTTCATCTCAATCAGTCCAAACTCACATGGCTCAGAAGGGTCAAAGATCAATCCATCTGGAGAGGCCCCTAGCCAAGGAGCATCAGGGTGAATCACAAATCCACAGGGATAGTGATTTACTCTTTTCATCTGGCAATACTCCCAGATGGCATCTGCCTCTAATTCAACCCCTCTCTTCATAGCTGCTGTCTGATGGGTCCCTTGCAGCAGACGACTAGCCAGACCTTCCTCTGAGTTCTCTCTAACGTGGCAGATCTCCCTGAAGCGAGAGGCAGTTAACCTGTAATTTACTCTGTGCTCTGGTTGCACATTCAAATGTATTAACCATGTCCCAGCTGACCTCCATACTTTTCAAGCCCGAGATACACTCATGCGTCCTCAGGTACGCCACCATACGCGCACATTTTGTGCGCATGTGTTTTGCTGATATGCTTCAGCATATGTCAGAAACTATCAGCTTTCTAAACGCTCGCGTTCTCCTTGTTGTAATATGAGCAGCTGCACACGGAGGGGACTCAACTGAGCTCGCTGATTGGTTACTTGCTGACACGCCTACTGAAATGATTGACAGCCAGCTCATGTAGCGCCTTGAAGACCGCGGCGGTGTTCATGCGGTGTTTCTACTATATATGTTGTAAAAAGTTCTCTCAGAAATAAAAATAATAACAGGGAGTGCTTTTCCTGCAGCACACAGCCCACCAGGGATATTTAAAACATCGCGCACCCAGGTAGGACCTGAATTCATTCATTTCAATCATCGAGTGAACGGAGGAAGAAGCGGTTACTTGACTTTAGTCAGAGTCAGAGAGTCTTTATTGTCATTTGCACCGCATGTGGTACATGTGATGAAAACGAGATTATGTACACGGGGTCCCAGTTACATCCAACAACAAATGCAAGAGAAAAACAGTAATAACATCTAGAATTAACTAAGAAAAACATCAACTAGTAATACACTAAGCTTAATATAGTGGGAATAAACAGCAGCACGAACATGAGTTTGTATGAGCAGATGGTCACAGATGAACACAGCAACAAGAAAACAGATCAGCATCAGCACAATGTGATATTTTGCAGTGTTTATTTTTTTATTTTATTTTTATTTATTCATGAGTCTAACAGCCTCAGGGTAGAAGCTGTTCCTCAGTCTAGTGGTTCTACATTTGATGCTCCTCAACCTCCGTCCTGAGGGGAGTGGGGCAAAGAGTGAGTGTGCTGGGTGAGTGAGGTCTTTCATGATGCAGGTGGCTCTTTTCCTGCATCTGGAGGTGTAAATGTCTGTGATGGTGGGGAGACTGACTCCAACAGACTTCTGTGCAGCCTTCACCACTCTCTGTAGAGCTTTCCTCTCTTGCAACTGTGCAGCCTCCATGCCACACGTTGATGCTGGAGCACAGGATGCTCTCCACTGCACACCTGTAGAAGGAGGTGAGGACTGGGCTGCTCAGACCAGCACGTCTCAGCAAAAAAGTTTAGGCAAAAAAACAAAAGAAAAGGCCCGATCAGCGATAAAGAAGGGGAATTTATTTAGTTTGTGTAACATACAAAGCAGTCCGGCGCCGGGGAAGTTTATGTTCAGACACAGCGCATCGCGTATGCGTAGTAAAAAAAAACTTTTGCGCGTACGTGCCCTGAGGGGCTACGCGGGGCTACGCTTTTGCCACAGCGTACGTACGCTGCATATAGGCGTGTCGTGAGGACGCTCGAGTGTATTTCGGGCTTAAGGTGTAGCTGTTGTGGTTCAGAACACACAAACGTGGTTGTTGATGGCTGTAGGTGGTAGTTTTGAAGAGGTAGAGATGGGCGGGGTGGTGCAGCATGGAAGGACATGTCTCTCTTTGACGCTGCTGGCTGTTGATACGACAGAAGACTTCCAGCCTGAACTTTGCCAAGGGCAGAGTCAACGAGGGGAACTTCATGGCTGACTCCCATGCTGCAGATCATCGGTGCATCAGCTGCTGCAAATTCTTCATACACCTCGGAGACCTGGGAAAGTAAAAACATTTATTTCAATAAAATGTAAAATATAACTAATTTTGAGCCATCAAAAAAATCTACACTTTACAAAAACACAGCTCTTTACAATAAAATTATACAATGCACCGGTAAGTATACAACTGTTTGCTATTACACTGTAGCGTACTGTTAAGTTTATTTATAATTATCAGTAATTTCAATATAACTACTTACTCTAAGGACAGAAAGGTCCGGCAAATCCCCAATAAGGCCTTTGTAGAGTGTGCTCCTGTGTATATAAATAAAAAAAGGAACGAGTCAAAAATAGAATATCCACCTGCATCTCTTTTAGATAAGAAACATAAAATAATAGACTTTTTTTTTTACCTTACACCCTCAGTTGTTGCTCTACTCTTTGGTTTGGCAGCCAGCACAGCCATCTTGTCCACGGGGCCAGGTTTAATACCCTATTAAGTTATCCATGACACAGTTGCAGGTTATACTGTACGGTAAGAAAATGAGTGTATTATTGAAGAGAAAACTTACTAAAGTTCTGGGCTTGTGCCACTGCTGTTCTCCTTCTGTACAGCTTAGTAAAGGGGGGACCACTGACTGTTTCAGCTCAGAATAATGTGCTGACTGGAACAGCAAAGCAACACAGTGATTGCATAATGCTGCACCAGCAACACACGTACAGCTGTGGTGAATCAGCTCCACAGGACAGGAGTCTTTCAGGACCACCTGCGTAAGAATGTCATAGTAAGTACTTATTATCTTAGCTTTGTCACTCATCAGCCATTCTTTCATGATGCAATCTTGCTTCTCAAATATTTTTTATAACTAATGTCATAGAATCATAGTATCATGTTTTGTGATTTTATATTTAGTTTGTAGGATGTTCTATGAAGGTCAAGAGTAGTGTAATACAATTATCACAAGATTACATCTTAAATGAATGGTTGGGATAAAGATAACTTCATTTAAAAACACTTTTAACCCAGAGGAGACCCGCTAAAAATACCTGGATTATGTTACAGGGTCTGTGAGTGTATACTTTTGATTTAAGTAAAACTAATATGCATGAATTACCAAATTAACACTGGGTTAAAAGTAACATATGATAACTATCAAAGACGAACAATGCATGCAGCAAATAACCCCATGGGGACAAGCAAGACCAAGCTCAACTGTTAATATTCGTGAAGTGTAGCCAATTCCATCCTATTTTTATTAAATAATTATCATCTTAGCTAAATCCCCATTAACAATAGGAACGTCGGGTTACTGAACAACAATCTTAAAACTGTCATCTGAACAATCCTAGCTTCACCCTACTCTTAAACTGTGTGGTTTTTCTGCTTTCTTCATGGACCTGTGACACAGAGCCCTGACAACCACTTCACCTGTGTCCTGATTTTTGCTAGAAACTGAGAAGAGCAGAATGTTAGTAGAATGATCACAAAATATGAGTCGTTTGTTTAACTGTGGAAAAGCTGTTTGTATAACGTGAGTCTGCAAAAAAAATGATCGTGTTGCTAGCTAATAGGCTAACGTTAGCCGCTAACAGGTAGCTACATCACGACGCGATCAGACTAACGTTACTTACCCTCGTAGTTGTGCAGGAAACTTGAGATGTAGAATTTAAAACCCTTGTCACGTTTGCTTGTCGGAGCAGGGGACCAGGCATCAACGATTCGATGAACATCGCTGACACTCATCTTGGGCAGCTCATGTAAACATCTAGAGAACGCCATTTTCACTGAGAAAGGGGATCAGACCGGAAACTGGAATGCCGACTTTCTGTCTATGCGGAAGTGATTCACGACGCTTGTGCACAGAGCCTATTACTGTTAGAACATGTCGGATAGTTGTTCGTGAAACCCGAGTTCTGCTCCTTAAAAGTGGACCGAAACCGACCTTGACGCGGCTCCGAGAGAGTCCGTGTTGTGTTGCAGTTGAAGTGCTTTGCTACTAAGCGTAGCTAAGTTGTGCCTGTTTTAATTGTGATTGCCATGTTTCAGAATTTTGGGAAGTGAAAAATCAGTCGCCTCGTGATAACATTAAGACTTGAAGCTGCCCCCTGTTGGTTGAAAGACGTTAACAGATGAGTTCTCATAAAACATCATAAAAGTCAGCATTTTTATGGTGAAATGCCATCTTTAAAATTGTTCTGTACACAAACAAAAAACTCCTGTTTATTTAAATAAAAAATTTAGAATAACAGAGGTACAGACAAACATTGTTGCTTATTTTAAATACAAAGAGTTTAAAATAACAAACAAAAGTACGGTTTTCTCTCCAGATAACTGCAGCAACACTCAAACGGTTTTACTGCAACTGAAATACATTCTCTTGGAGCAAAATAAAACAGGATCTGCTAACATTTTCGTGTGAACATTGCATTTATTTGAAATCTTTAAAAAGGCGTTTGAGTGAAAGACAGAAAAATTAAGCGTGGTTTAATGGTAATTGTTTTAAAAGATAAGTCTATTAAGTTAATACGGCCACAAAGGCTTTAACTTACAACATTTTTCATTGAAGGTAAAACCTAAAATAAATAAAAGGTACTATGAATAAAGGACTTGTTTATAGATTACAAGAATAAAACCAGAAAGCTGTTTTAGTTAAATAACTCACCGCTAAGAAAACATTTATTTGCATACACTAAAATAAATACCATCTTATTGATTCAAACAAAATCAAAACAAAACGATGGCAGAAGAAGAGGATAAGGATCCTAGTCTGATGGATCTGGTCACAGATTCAGAATCGGATCCTGAATCAGATCCTGAATCGGATCCTGAGTCAGATCCAGAGCCAGTGGAACCAGATCCTCAAGGTCTGGACCAAAAGCCTGAGAAACATAAGCCAGACTGGATTGATGGGATTTTAGGGAAGCTTACAAACATTTTCACAGATTATGGTAAAAAGGTGCCTGAAATGAATCCATCAACATTAAACTCAGAGCTGCAAGCAGTGGCTCAAAAAAGGAAGCAAAAAAGGTCAGTATGGAGCGCTTAGCAAAGTTGGCCCTGTTACTAAAGACCAGGTTGGACCAGGAAGTCAGAGAGACTTCAGGTCTAAAGCATGATCTGAAGTGTGAACAAAGAGCACGCAAGGCGGATAAGTCAGCATTCAATATTGATTTACAACTAGCTCGAATTGAAGCTGAAAAGCTGCAGGTGGAGGTTCAGTCACTGAAACAGTCTCAGATGGACAGTGCAGATCAACAGGTTTGCAAACAAAAACAGGCTGGGATTGAAAGTTTGAAACAACGTTTACAGCCCAGCCAGCATGCACAGGTGGGCCCTATATGGTATACATAGGTGCAAAAAACATGGGTCCCAAAAGGTTTTGTCCACGGTTTCCATGGTGGCCCCACATGGGTTTGGCCCAGATAGATTTTAATGGGCCCTGACTGGGTTTTCAGTGGGACCCATATGTTTAACTTAAATGAGACCCATGTAAAACCCATGTGTGTACCTTGAAGAATATCTACCTGGGACTAAACTGGGTCCCAACTGGGCTAAAAATATGGGTAATAAGTGGGTTTGTCCACGGTTTCCATGGTGGCCCCACATGGGTTTGCCCAGATAGATTTTAATGGGCCCTGACTGGGTTTTTAGTGGGACCCAGATGTTTAACTTAATTGAGACCCATGTAAAACCCATGTGTGTGCCTTGAAGAATATCTACCTGGGACTAAACTGGGTCCCAACTGGGCTAAAAATATGGGTAATAAGTGGGTTTGTCCACGGTTTCCATGGTGGCCCCACATGGGTTTGCCCAGATAGACTTTAATGGGCCCTGACTGGGCTTTCAGTGGTTCCCAGATGGTTAACTTACATGAGGCCCATGTAAAACCCATGTGTGTGCCTTGAAGAATATCTACCTGGGACTAAACTGGGTCCCAACTGGGCTAAAAATATGGGTAATAAGTGGGTTTGTCCACGGTTTCCATGGTGGCCCCACATGGGTTTGCCCAGATAGATTTTAATGGGCCCTGACTGGGCTTTCAGTGGTTCCCAGATGGTTAACTTACATGAGGCCCATGTAAAACCCATATGTGTACTTTCAAGGATATTTTCCTGGGTGTTAATGTTGTCCCAGCTGGGCTAGAATATGGGCAACAAGTGAGTTTATTTGCAGTTTCCATGGTGGCCCCACATGGGTTTGCCCATACATTTTTAAGGCACTGACTGGGTTTTCAGTGGGACCCAGATGGTTAACTTACATGAGGCCCATTAAAGACCCACGTGTGTTCTTACCAGCATAATTTACGTATCGGATTTTCCGATGCAACCTGCCGATATTTCTGATCCTTGAAGTATGTCAGAGAGCACACATATTGCACCATACTCTGTGACTTCTGTCTTAACATTGTGTGAGTTAAACCCAAAGAAGACACTCTGGGCCTCACAACAAGTAATACCCAAACTTTAACAAGAGGCACTTCTGTAACACAGATGTCCTTCTGACTCATGGTGCAGCCCGGAACACTAAAATACTGCTAAACATTATGGGAAATCAACACAGCACTCCCCATTTTTTAGTTTCCTTTTTGATTGTGGCACTATGAGTTGTATTTCTTGTTGGCTTTGATCAACAGATACAGATTTAAACTATAATTGAACACTAATATACCGCTAAGCATGATGGGAAATCAACACAGTTCACTCCCCGTTTTTTAGTTTCGTTTTTGATTGTGGCACTATGAGTTGTAATTCTTGTTGGTTTTGATCAACAGATACAGATTTAAACTATACATTGAATTTATAAATGTAAATTCAATGCATAGTTTAAATCTGTATCTGTTGATCCCACATTTATACCACTTGGGATAAATACAGTTAGCCCACATGGGCTTCCCATGCTGGGCACATTATACTAAAATCACATGGGTCCTATATACTGATGCACATATCTGTCCCATTCCCAGTTAGCCCAAATAAAATTCAACTGGGGCCTATATATCCATGCCAAGGCTGAACCCATTTAAGGTCATCCGACACTTATCCCACTTGGGGTCAATATAGTTAGCACACATGGGCTTCCCATACTGTGCCCATTATACTAAAACCACATGGGTCCCATATAATGATGCCCATTTCTGTCCCATTCCCAGTTAGCCCACATAAAAATGTACTGGGCCCTATATATCCATGCCCAGGTTGAACCCATGTAAGGTGATCCCACATTTATACCACTTGGGATAAATACAGTTAGCCCACATGGGCTTCCCATGCTGGGCACATTATACTAAAATCACATGGGTCCCATATACTGATTCACATATCTGTCCCATTCCCAGTTAGCCCAAATAAAATTGAACTGGGGCCTATATATCTATGCCCAGGTTCAACCCATGTAAGGTCAGCCCACACTTATCCCAATTGGGGTAAATACAGTTAGCCCACATGTGCTTCCCATGCTGGGCCCATTATACCGAAACCACATGGGTCCCATATAATATTGCCCATTTCTGTCCCATTCCCAGTTAGCCCACATACAAATGAACTGGGGCCTATATATACATGCCCAGGTTGAAGCCATGTAAGGTCATCCCACATTTAGCACACTTGGGGTAAATACATTTAGCCCATAAGTGTCATGGTCTGTCTTCTGTTGTCTGGTGTTTCTGTGTTCTGTCTGTTTGTGTTTCTTTTAGTCTTCTCTTGAGTTTAATTTAGTTCTTTGTCTCCTCTCAGTTGTCTAGTGTCTTTGTCTTGCCCTGCTAAGCTTTCTGTTTTGTTTCAGTCTTGTGTTTAATATAGTCTTCATGTTTGTTTAATTCAGCTTATTGTGTTCTGTCTGCTTGTGTTTAGTTCAGCTCTGTGTTTCTGCCCCTGTCTCACCTGTGTCTAGTTGTAATCATCACAGGTGGATGTCATATGTAATCAGTGTGTCTGTGTATAAATTCAGCTCCTCTCAGTCTTGTCATTGTCTCGGGTTTGTCCTCCCAAGGTGTCATGTTCTGCTCTCCCTCCGTGTTTCCCTGAGTGTTCAGTAAGTACCTCTTCAGTTTAGTTTAGTTTAATCCAGTTTAGTTTAATCCAGTTTAGTTTAATCCAGTTTAGTTTAGTTTAATAGTTTTTGCTGCCCTGCCAGCCTTTGTTTTGTTTTATTTTTTATTATAAATAAACACTTTAAAATTTTCCCTGAGTGTTCATCCATCCTTCTCCTGCATTTGGGTTCTACACTTCCTTCGTGCCAGCAGAACCTAACAGAAAGGGCTTCCCATGCTGGGCCCATTTTACTAAAATCACATGGGTCCCATATAACATTGCCCGTTTTTGTCCCATTCGCAGTTAACCCACATAAAAATGAACTGGGACCTATATATTCATGTCCAGGTTCAACCCATGTAAGGTCAGCCCACTCTTATACCACTTGGGGTAAATACAGTCTGCCCACATGGGCTTCCCATGCTGGGCCCATTATACTAAAACCACATGGGTCCCATATAAAATAGCCCATTTCTGTCCCATTGCCAGTTAGCCCACATTAATGCTGTATAGGACCCATATATTTAGCCCAACAGGGCCAACAAAATGGGTTCCTTTATGGGATAACCATATGGGTCTCATGCAGTTAGCCCAGATAAATCCCATGCCCACCCATTACCCAAGTAGCCCACAATAACCCCATGTGGGGCCCAACTATGCATGCTGGCTGGGAGGAGGCAAATGATTCACGTGAGGGAATCCTACGAAACGAAAAACATACTTTAAAGTTATACGAGGAGTCAGTACGTGAAAATCACAGGACTCATGAACAACATGAGGCGGTCATTCTTGAAAAAGATGAACTCTACAGTCGGTGTTATGAATTACAACGCGAGTGTACAGAAAACCGGGTAGAATTAAAAGAGTGCAGGGAGAAGCTGGCCTCAACTGAATACAAATTAATCAAAGAAAAGAAAAAACGTCTAGCATTAATTAAAGGTCAGTTCCAGATACGCCCAGACCTCCAACGCCACCGCCTAGAACACCAACTCCATTGCCTAAACCACCACGCTGTCCCTTAGGGCCTCTAAAACCAACAAACTCACCGACTACGCCGGTGGATGGATCTGATAATAAACCACAAACTCCTCTCTCAATGGCTGAACTACGGAATATAGCTAAAAGCATTCAAACCTTCGCTCCAGGCCTGTTGGGTTCACATGAAACCAAGATCTATCTCGATGACCTTGATTTCTAGCTTCAATGCTTCCCAGAAGCTACAGTTGATGATAAAGTCTGTCTGGTAAGGTTAACCTCGGACAGGACAGTGCATGCTTTCATGAAGCGTCAACGGGACGTCGTTACGAAAGACTACAGTCTTTTATGTGCTGCGCTGATAAAGGAGTATACTCCTTGCACGGGGCCCGATGGCATCCCAGCGGCGGCTGACATCAAGCAAGGTAGGAATGAGCACCCAAGGTCATATTATGACCGAATATTCCGTGCCTATTTCGGTGACAGATGCGAACCAGAAATGGAGGAAGAGGTAGGGTTTAAATATATCTTCAGCAAAAATCTCTGCCCTGACATAAGAGAGAAAGTACATGTCAGCGCAAACTACAAAAGGAGGTCCATCGAAGAAATAAAAGAGTGTGCGATAGATGTTTTTACAGGTCGCACACCAAACAAAACACCCTTTGAGGTGTGCCTGGGTGAAATGGTCAAATCCAACTCACTGGAGCTGGAAGGGGCGCGGACACTGACTCCCTATCCTACAAAAGGTGAGAAAAAACAGAATTTTCGACCTACGTAGTGAAGGTGCCCGCTGGAACAATGACCTGAAGTGGCTCAGACAAGACCCAGAGGTCGGAAAACAATACCAAAAGGGGGGCGCACGTCCAAAGGATAAGAAAGATGGTTACAAAAGTAAACCATATAACAAAGGGTGGTCCCAACAGGAACCCCCAAGTCAAGGACAAGCCCCTCCTGCCCCTCGAACTGAACAGTCCGAGACAGGCAAAAAATTGCAAAAGTTCCAGAAGAAAGGCCATAAACCTCTGTCACCAGAAGAGATGGAGAACATACGTCGGTTGTTAGAAAAGTGGGATAATACAAGCAAGCAATGATAACAAACTTGGAGTGATGTGTAGCACTATCATTGATAGTAAGTCAGAGCACGCAAATCACGACATTCAACAAGATACTGATGGTCAGGATACTGACAATCAGGGTAATGCCAGTCAAAACATTGACAGTCCAGAGTATGACTGTCAACAAGACGTTGACAGTGACCATGACATCATTGTCACAGACTCCAACAGCCCCTCATCAAACAAAGGGGGGGAAAACTCAAACATCGACGACAGTGACCCGCCACAAACTGAAAACTCAGACACGTTGGCGACTGCACTGACGGTTCAGATGAAGAAAGATTACACAGTCAGAGGTAAACGTAAACAGAAACGTTGGCCGAAACCTTTAAGGTTTCTGTGTGACTTTGTACAAAGGGGGGAGGCTATGAAAGCTTACCTGCCAATCACACTGGAAAGGGTCCTCACGCATGAAGCACTCCTGGATGGCGGAGCCGACATTACCATTATGTCAGCCAAACTGTTCGAGGAACTACGGACCGCCGCTAACGGTGTTCACAGGCAAATACCCCTTGTAAAAAGTGCTATAGAACTGCAGGGTCTCGCAGAGACGAGAACAACCCTAACAGCTATAGCTATGGTTCACATGCAGATTGGCAAAATGACATTATACCACCCGGTACATGTGTCTACACTTGATTCATTCCCATTTCTGGTTGGCCAAGACTTTATAAACCGCTTTGAAGCAATTATAGACTATGGCCAACAGAAAATGTGGAGCACAGTGAGAAAACCCCTGCCAATAAAAGTGCCTCCTAGTTGTGATTAGGGTTGGGCATCGAGAATCGTTCGGAACCGGGACTAACTGTCCGGTTTTCCCGGAATCGTTCAAAATATTAATTTGCGATTCCTATTTTCGATGCTAGTTAGCCGACCGGAAGTAGCCGCCAACACCGAAGAAGAATTTGACGCCGAAAACCAACGAAGAAGAATCCACCGGAAGTGTGGATCCACGATTGAAAGCGTACTAATTAATAAAATGACCAGTCAGGTCAGTGCAGCACATGCAATAATTTTCTATGATGCAAAGTAGAGAAGTAAAATAGTGTCCCGTTTGACGCGCTCCACAGGATTATTTTCGCTTCGTATCCTACCGGAAGTGCGGAGTGGTTCGTCTGCAAAACGCTCCGCCGGACTTTTCGCTAATCGTTACCTCTTCGACTCCATCAGGTAAATAAATAAACTATAAACTACGTCTCATACCAACATTAAGGCAGCTAACAAGTTATACTCCGCTTAAAGTGGTAAGTCAGCTCAAATACAAACACGATGCTAACGTTAGCTCGTATTTTTTTTCTTAGACAAACGACCTGAAATGGCTTCACAGTGTTCACCAGCGTCCAAGGTAAAAACGTCAGTTTAACTGAATGAAGAGTGACACAGAACAGTTACAGCATATGTTGTGAAAAGGTTGCATCCCTTTTCAGATGTGGATTCAACTCCTGCCATGAATTGCACTTACATTGCACTCAGACACATTACTACTATCCAAAAAAGCTAAGTCTGGTCCTCTGGACATTCAAAAAACAAAACAAAACAAAGCAAAATAAAACTGTAGAAACGTTTCTATAGTTAAGCAAATCCAACATTAACATTCTTAATCCATTTAAAGTTATCTGTGTCTTTTAAAATGTTTTAATGTCTCTATTTTTCATTATTATATAATTTCTGTTTATGTTCTTCCATTATGAGTGAATGTCACAGTTTGAAGAATTATTGAATAGGTTAGTTAGGCAATAACAACAGAGCTAATAATTGTACACATTCTCAGTCTTAAAAATGATTTAATAATCTCTTTTTACTGATAATACTGATAAACCTGTTGTTTGTTTAGGAACCTCCCTGCAGTCTGTCCAGAAAGTCTCCACTGGAGGAGCTTTTTGCTGAGGAAGAGGCACAACATAATGTCACAGCTCCATGTCCATGAAGAAACAAATGGAGAGAGGGCTGCAGATACCAGGACATCCCACCAGCCGTTCTGTCTGAGGATCCTGCTGCTGGTGGTGGAACCAGGTTAGCCCATCAGTGGGAGCTCAGTAACATGACTGCAGCATCAGACACTGGACAATATTATATGTATAATAATAATATATGTTGGTGAGTCCTCCATGTTGGCTCTAATCTGCCCTGTGAGAAATTCATAGTAAATTTAACAAAAAGAAAAAAGTTCATAGCATTAAATTCAAACAGAAGTTCAAATTATTTCATCCTGAAAGAACTCTGGCTAACTACAGTACTGTAGCTCTTTTATAACATGGAGTTAAACTCAAAGCAGTCTCCTCAGATAAATAGTGTTACCATTATTTTTATACTAAAGTTTCTGTTAACTTATTATTTTTATTTTAAAGTTTCTGTTAACTTATTATTTTTATATTTGATTGTTTCTGTTCAGTGCCCTGATACAACTTCTGTTGTGACTTGGAGCTATACAGTATAAATAAACTGAATTGAATTGACATGTTTTTTTTAACCCCGCCTACAAAAAGAATCGGAATCGAGAATCGAAAAGAATCGGAATCGAAACGAAGAATCGGAACCGGAATCGCTCAAATTCAAACGATGCCCAACCCTAGTTGTGATACAGACTGCCTAACCGCAGGTACCGCAAAGGACACACGGGACACCTCATCCGAGGACAAGAGTCCGGTAAGTGAACCTTCAAGAACAGGTGAGGCAGAAGAGGCCCAACAAGAAAGCCTCCTCTGCGAGCTGAAACAATCAGCACTCACTGAACACTACCTACAACAGGTAGTAAAAGGTGTCGAGATCCAGGGATCCCACACCGAAGATGCTGTACTGTCTCCTTGGACAGATAATTCAGCAATCAGCCAAGCTCTTTATGAAACCTTGGTTAAAAACATTTGGGTCTAGAACTAACTAAGAAAGCTTTACGCTTTCATCTTGATCCCAAAAGTGAGCGGGTAATGACCGCAAATGGAGTCATTCGCCTGAACTGGAACAAACGAGAACTGGTCCACCCGTTCCTCGTGGTCCGAAACTTACCACATGCATCCTACATAGGCTCTGACATTTTGGTAAGATTGGGTGTCCGAGTGGACACCGTCAACAATGTACTGTGGTCACTGGAAACAGACAAAATGGATTCTCCTGTGCTAAGCACAGAAAATCTCAAAGCTGGACAGACCATACCAGAAGTCTGCGAGGTTGCTTGCAACCAAACCATCACAGTACTACCTCAGGCAATGAACCAGATGGTGGAAGTTCACATCATAGCTAATCAAGCTATTAGCCAAAAACAGGCATACTTTCAACTATCTCCTAAGTTTTCCAACTTAGGACTGTCCATTGAGGCCACGAGACAAGTGAGCCTCGACTGCAGAACCACATCTGTTGCTGTGTGTAACACAGGCACAGAAGCGGTACTGATCAAGAAATACACAATAATAAGATGGTTGATCTCCAATGATTTCCACGATTTTGAACTGTGCATTCCATTCCTGGGAGGACTCCCAGAATACCCGGTCCCAAATGAATACATGGGGCAAGTCTTGTTCACAAAGCCAAAACAGGCCATAGCTCTCGTCTCTATCAATGAGGTCGACCAAGACATAGTCTACGGGGTCGGTCTAAACCGAGACAACGGCCTAGACCCTCAAGCCTATAGTGTCCTGCCTATAAACAGGGTAGATGACACAGAAAGGGACTCATTGGAGCTCCCCAAAGAACAAGAACCCCTCTCAATTTCTTCACAGATTGAACAGGTGGTCGCCCAAGCCGACGCCCTGAAAACTGATGAAGAAAGGGACAGACTACGTCAAGTTCTCTTAAAATATGAGAAATCATTTTCAACTGATTCAATGGATTGTGGGTTGACCACGCTCCACTCAGTGAGCATCCCAACCCCGCCTGAAGCTCCACCCACATTTGTCAGACAGTACAAGATTCCTCTGGCAGCACATCAACCTATCAGGGAAATCCTTGATAACCTCTTAAAGAATGGTATCATCAGATACTGTAACAGCACTTACTCTGCGCCTTTATGGCCAGTGTTAAAACCAAATGGAAAGTGGAGACTTACAATTGATTACAGAAAGCTAAACAAACAAGTTCCCTTATCAAGGTGGCCAATGACCCAGCTCCAACAGGAACTGCCCAAGGTCACCAATGGTAAGTACTTCTCGACCCTCGACGTCGCCTCTGGTTTTTGGACCATCCCTGTGCGCGCCGAGGACCAGTACAAACTAGCTTTCACTTTTGGTGGCCGACAATACACCTTTACCAGGTGTCCCTTTGGCTACGCTAACTCACCTGCAGAGTTCAACATCTTCTTGAACAAAGCATGTCCAGACGCCCACGAGCGTGGGACACTGATTTACGTGGACAATGTCCTTTTGAGGCAGCCAACACTAAACTCACATTTGGCTGAGATCGACCACGTTCTGAATCAACTAACAACTGCTGGTGCTAAGATATCACTGTCAAAATGCCAGTGGTGCAGAACCAAGGTGGACTACGTTGGCCTACTTGTAGGTCCAGACGGAGTACAACCACAGTTGACTCGCACCCAAGGCCTTGACAATCTCAAAGTCCCCACCAATCTCAAAGAACTACAAAGTTTTCTGGGCGTGTGTAACTACTCGAACCAATTCATAGAGTCTTTTGGTGACTATGTTCTCAGATTACAAATAATAAAATAAATTGTGTTAAAAGTCTGGTTACTGAAAGGTCAGCAAAGGTCATTACTGGAACAGTTCAAAACACTTCAGTTTTGACCCTTGGTAGGTCCACTACACAGTAAATCATCCAAAACTCTCATTAATAAACCCTTCCCAAATAAAAGAAATTACAGATGTTACCTGATCGCGCAGACATAATTTAAAAATACATAAATAGCAACGTGGCCTGTATCTCGGCTAGTGTGTTAGCAGCTATCTCTGCTTAGTCCCGGTCGCGTCTGAGATATATCATTTTAAGACAGTAAATCATCCAAAACTCTCATTAATAAACCCTCCCCGAATAAAAAGAAACTACAGATGTTACCTGATCGCGCAGACATAATTTAAAAATACATAAATAGCTACGTGTTTGCTCCCGTCTCTCGGCTAATGTTTGTTAGCAGCTATCTCTGCTTAGTCCCGGTCGCGTCTGAGATATATCATTTTAAGACAGTAAATCATCCAAAACTCTCATTAATAAACCCTCCCCGAATAAAAAGAAATTACAGATGTTACCTGATCACGCAGACATAATTTAAAAATACATAAATAGCAACGTGGCCTGTATCTCGGCTAGTGTGTTAGCAGCTATCTCTGCTTAGTCCTGGTCGGGTCTGAGAAACCTCTCATGTTCTCCCAAATCCCTGCGTGTTCCCTAAAGCAAAGTCCATGTTTTCCTTAAAGGACATGACCCACCATGTTTTCAAATTGCATCGCCATTAATATTTATTAGTTTATTTAAAAATAATACAGGAGTGTTTATTTATATTGTAGAGAAATAACGCTAAATGTGTTATTTCATGATTTATAGCAGATTTTAGCAGAAGCTCCGGGTAAATCTGCCCCTCTCCATATATGGGCATTCACATCACTCAAGTATCCGCCTTGGAGTTACAGGCGGAGTTATAATAAGCATTTATCAACTTCCATGACTGCTGCTCTGAGAGAGGGAAAAAAAGCGAAGCATTTTTAAATACAGTATTCCCTAAATCTGCCTGTTGATTAATCCTGCGGTCGCTCACTGATGTCTATCATATGTGACTGGCCATGGCAAAACCAGGAACAAGTCTCCCCTGGGTCATTTTGAGTTATTTACAGAATCTGAAAGTGTGGGTTCTAAGCTATCCGATGATGCCAAACATATGGCACTCAAAAAAAAATTGAAGAAGATACAGCCATTTCAATGTTGGCAATCTGCAAATAAGATTAGGGAGAAAACAGGCCTCAAAGATTTAGAAGAATGTCCCCATTCCTGAAGCATTACCTTGGGGTGTTAACAATTGCTGTTCATTTACATTAATTTGCCTTAACCCCAACCCCTAGCACTGACTGTCAACACAGACTCTGCCTAGGAAGGTGTGCAGAACTTCAGCTTTGCTGGCAAAATTCCTTTTGATCTTTTGGAGAAAAAAAAAACAATTGTATTTTATGTTATTGTGACATGTTTTACACAATAATAATGTTGATTGTTAGGTCACATAGTTATTGTTACAGCCCACCCCAAAAAAATAAGGGTCACATCTAAGGAGGACACAGAAACTGATTCAACTGGGTTCAAACATACAGGTAGTCCCCGACTTATGAGCGAGTTCCGTCCCTAGGGGGCGCTCGTATGTCAAAAATTCGTAAGTAGGATCACATAGTAAAAAAAAAAAAACTTTTTTTATTTTTTTTATTTTTTTTAATAAATGAATACATGTACAGTACTGGACAGTCACCAAGCACTTAGCCTATCCTAACACAGTTTTTAAAGATGAAGGAATAAGTTGAATTGTCTCCCTTTCACATAAAGGGAGCAAGCTCCCTATGGAGCCTGCAGGGAGGAGGGAGACAATTCAACTGACTCCTTCATCTTTAAAAACTGTGTTAGGATAGGCTAAGTGCTTGGTGACTGTACAGTACTGTACATTTATCTATTTATTAAAAATATACAGTATATACAGTATTTTTATTTTTTATTGTTTTTTATTTATAAATAGATAAATGTACAGCTAAATGTACAATTTTGAATGAGCAGAAGTCATCATGGTCACCTGATTTATATTGGGAGGATTCTTGAATGAATTTATGTTATAATCATAATAAATCGTTTGTCTCATACATTCATTGATAATCTTGTTATTGCATTTGAAGTCAACTAAGCTACACTCATTTACTTTTAGTGTGGGCAATGAAATGGTCACTTTTGAATAAATAATTGTATTTTTAATTAACTGAATCAGGGCTAAAGGGATTGCTTTACATACCTTCATAAAATCTTTACGACAGCAGTTAAGGTTATATTTTCCCACAAAAGATGCGAAATTTAAAAGATCTCCATTAGAGTCTAGGATATCTGTTACAAAAATGATGTCTTTTTCATACCATTCTTTCCTAAATATTGACTTTCTACCTGCTGTGATTGCTCTATTATTCCACAGAGTTGATCCATGAGGTGAGAAATTATGATGAAATGTCATTTTCCAGAAATGAAGAACTTGTTTGTGGAAGTTAGATAACTTTACAGGAATCTTAGTTACTTCAAAGTCACATTTTGCAAAGAATTCAATTCCTCCCAGCTGCTTAAAAAAGGAGGCAGGAATATGAAACCACATTGAATTTTGTTGTTGTAAAAAAGTTTTTAACCATTTAATCCTAAATGTACCAACCATTGCTTCAAAGTCAAGTGCATTAATGCCACCATTCTCATATTTTTTAACTAGTTGGGATCTTTTAACATAATGAGTCTTGTTTTTCCACAAAAATTGAAAGATAATGGAGTTGGCTTTTCTTATGTTTTGTGGTGATATATACATAGAATGACATGGATAAATAGCCTTGGAAATGCCATCTGCTTTAGTCAACAGGTTCCTGCCAAAGATAGTCAGATCTCTTGTCAACCAACGGCTAAGACTTTGTTTCATATCTACTAAACGTTTTGAAATGTTATCATCTTCCCTTTTAATTGCGTTCTTAGATACTAATACACCTAAATATTTAACTTCATTTACGACCCTGATTGACTGGATGTTACTATGACTACAACTATGAATGGGAAGAATCTCACATTTGTTAATGTTAAGTCCCAAACCTGAAGCCTTAGAAAACAATGAAATTGTATTTAGGGCTCTTTCAACCATTAAATCATTTTTTAAAAACAGTGCTGTGTCATCGGCAAACTGACTAATCTTATATTCCCTATCAAAAATGTTAATTCCCTTTAGCTCAGAATTATTATTTATTTGGAGGGCTAGTAGTTGGGTTGTTAGGATAAATAATTTTGGGGAAATAGGGCACCCTTGACGAATTCCTCGCTGGATCTTAAATCTAGAAGTAAGTCCTGGGTTTAAGGAGACTGAGCTATAAATATCATTATAAAACATTGTTATTAATCCACAAAATGAGTTACCAAAGCCCAACAATCTCAGGGTCTCTATCAAAAAGGCATGTTCAATTGTGTCGAATGCTTTGTAGAAATCAAGGAATAAGATCAGACTATCCTCATCAAGGTAGTCACAATAATCCAACATATCAAGGACTAGTCTAACATGATTGTGTATGTTTCTCTCTTTAACAAATGCTGACTGACTTTCATCAATTATATCTTTAAGTCCTTTGTTCAACCTATCAGCATATATATGAGCTAAAATTTTATAATCTGTGCATAGCAGAGTGATGGGTCTCCAGTTATCCAACATTAGACCATCTTTATTGGGCTTTGGGATTAATGTGATTATTCCTTGTTTCATGGTATTAGAGAGATTACCTGTCATGATACAGTCTAAGAAAGCTTCATAAAGCATCTCTCTAATCTCATTCCAGAAGAATCTATAAAATTCAGTTGTTAGCCCATCTAAACCAGGTGACTTCTCAGTAGACATCTTCAAAATAGCCTTATCCAATTCCTCAAGTTCTATTTGTTTCTCCATAAGTTGTTTAAAATCAAGATCAATTACTTTATTGAAATCTCTTATAGTGTTTATAAATGCTGAACATTTTGTTTCAGAGTACTTAGATTTGTATAAGTTACTGTAAAAATTGTGTATTTCTCTATTAATCTGTGTTTCATCTTCAGAAATAATTCCATTTATATTCAATTTAGTGATCTTCTTTTTTAGTTGCCTATGTTTTTCCAGGTTGAAAAAATAAGATGTATTTTTTTCCCCTTCTTCAATCCAGCGAGCTCGAGAACGTACAAAAGCACCCTTAGCTTTTTCTTCATATAATTGATCTAGTTCACTCTGTAATTTATTTAGTTCAACAAGTTCTTCAGGTACCAAATCTGTCTTTTTACAAAGACCGTTAATATTTGTAATGATATTAAGTTGTTTTTGTTGTTTCAGTTTAGATAGTTTTTTACTTGTATCAATAGCCAGCTCCCTTATTTTAAATTTAAACCATTCCCATTTACTCACAGCTGACATTTCCAAGGCATTGACCTCCACCACCAACTGTCTGACCTCTTCACCAAAACCAGAATTCTGCAAAAGAGAATTATTGAATTTCCAAACACGGGTTAAGCCAGGATCTGACCTTGAAAACACAAGAGATAGAGAAATTACACAGTGATCAGTTAAAGGTGCAGCAGATATCTCACACTTATTAATATAATTGATCAAAGAAGTAGAAATGAGCCAGTAATCTATTCTAGAACTTAAACCATTCCCAGAGGCATTAAACCAGGAGAACTGACGAGTCCCAGGGTTTTTCACCCTCCAGTAATCAATCAAGTTTGCACTGTTCATTAATTGATTGATCAGATCATCGTATTTATGACAGAGGACCCGGGGTGGATTTCTGTCCAACCATAAGTCAGGCACCAAATTCAAATCACCGCCAACTATAACTTTGTCTGTTGAATAAGTATGCATATTGTCTGTAATATGTTTACATAAATCATTTATCAAAGTTTTGTTTTTGTCTCTTTCGTTGTAACCATAAACACACACCAAAATAAAATTTTCATCATTAATTTCTGTTATCACCATCAGCCAGTGCCCACTAGTCAAAGTCAAAGTCAACCTTATTGTCAGATCTGCAATATGTACTGTACAGGACATACACAGGACCGAAATTGCGTTTCTCTCAGTCCCTCGGTGCAACAGTAAACATCTAAACATTGAAACACTGAAACATATAATAATAGACATAAGCATAAAATAGTAAAACTAACACTGTCCTGAGTTTTTGCATAGTGGTATAAGAGTATGAAAATTTACACCAACTCTAAAACTAAAACTAAAACATTAAACATTTAATGAACATAATACTGTCCTGAGTTTTTGCATACTAGTATAAAAAAAAGAGTATAAAAAGTATAACTAAAATAAACTAAAGGTTTCTAGCATTGACATTTGCAAAGTGGCAAAGCAGCGTATGAGTTAATGTGCACAGTATATGTATGAGGTAGTAGTTGATGTTGTTATAGAGGCAAAAAGTGGCATATGCAGTAAGGCACATTGGGCATCCCTGAATAAGACCGTTCAGAGCACACTGTATATGTATCAGCAGTGGTGTAGATATTAGAGTAGTGTACTGTAAATGTAAACAGTAGTAATTAAATGTAAGCAGTAGTAATAAAAGTAAACAGTATTAATAAATGTAAACAGAGAATGTAAACAGTATTATGACTATAGGCAGTGATGTAATACAAACATTAGTGCAAGTATGAGAAGTAGTGCAAACTGTATGAGCACATGACCGAGAGTTTAGTGAATAACCCGTTTGATGACACAGAGTCCAGTGTTAAAATCTTTGTGTTGTGTGGTAATGTGTGAGAAAGTTTTAGTGTTAAGGCAGTTCAAATGGGAGGGGGGGCAGAGCAGGCAGAGTGTTTAGCATCCTGACTGCCTGATGAACAGAGCTGTCTCTCAGTCTGCTGGTTCGAGCCTGGAGACTCCTCAGTCTCCTCCCTGATGGCAGCAGTCTAAAGCAGCTGTGTAGTGGGTGTGTGGGATCACCTGCCATGCAGTGGGCTTTCCGAGTGAGGCGTTTGCTGTGTAAGTCCTGCAGTGAGGGCAAGGAGGTGCCCACGATCTTCTCAGCTGCTCTCACAATGCGCTGGAGGCTCTTGCGGCAGGATGCAGTACATGCACCAAACCACACAGTGATGCAGCTGGTCAGGACACTTTCTATGGCACCTCTGTAGAAGGTGCTCATGATGGGGGTTGAAGCTCCAGCCCTTTTCAGCTTGCGGAGAAAGTAGAGACGCTGGTGAGCCTTCTTTGCCAGTGCTGCAGTGTTCCTGCTCCAGGACAGGTCCTTTGAGACGTGCACTCCCAGGAACTTGGTGCTGTCTACTCTCTCCACTGCGGTGCTGTTGATGGTCAGAGGGGCATGTTGGGCATCCCTCTTCCTGAAGTCCACAACAATCTCCTTTGTCTTCTCCACGTTGAGAGTGAGATTGTTGTGTCCGCACCACAAGGCCAGGCGGCTCACCTCGTTCCTGTAGTCCGTCTCATCGTTGTTGCTGATGAGACCCACCACTGTTGTGTCGTCCGCAAACTTGATGAAGTGGTTGGAGCTGTACGATGGTGTGCAGTCGTGTGTTAGCAGGGTGAATAGAAGGGGGCTCAGCACACATCCTTGTGGGGCCCCTGTGTTCAATGTGATGGTGCTAGATGTGTTACTCCCGACCCGCACTGTCTGTGGTCTCCCGGTCAGGAAGTCTAGCAGCCAGTTACACATTGAGGTGTTCAGCCCCAGACTGTCCAGTTTAAGGATGAGCTGTTGGGGGATGATGGTGTTGAATGCTGAGCTGAAGTCAATGAACAGCATTCTAACATAGGAGTCCTTCGTGTCCAGATGTGTGAGAGCTGTGTGAAGGGCAGAGGAGATGGCATCGTCGGTTGAGCGATTAGGTCGGTATGCAAATTGGAAGGGATCCAGGGAGGCAGGGAGGACAGATGTGATGCTTTTCATGACTAGCCGTTCAAAGCACTTCATCAGGATGGGGGTGAGTGCTACTGGGCGATAGTCATTGAGGCATGCGGGCGTTGCCTTCTTTGGGACAGGGATGATGGTGGTGGCTTTGAAACAGGTGGGGACGATGGCCTGGCTCAGTGAGATGTTAAAGATGTCCGTGAAGACCGCTGCGAGTTCCCCTGCACAGTCCTTCAGCACACGACCAGGTATGTTGTCAGGACCAGAGGCCTTCCGGGCGTTAATCTTGATGAATGATCGCCTTACGCTGTCTGAGGACAGCGTCAGCACCTGGCCATCAGGAGAGGGGGGGAGTTTATGTGCTGGTGTGCTGTTACTTGTCTCGAACCGAGCAAAGAACTCATTCAGTTCATTCAGCGCAGAGGCTGAGCTGTCACAGGTCTGGGGGGATGGTTTGTAGTTTGTGATGGTCTGTATTCCCTGCCACAGACTGCGTGTATCCCTGCTGTCCTTGAAACGGTGAGCTATTTTCCCGGAATACTGCTTCTTTGCCTTTCTGATGCCCCGGTCCAGGTTGTTTCTGGCTGCCCTCAGGCCCACCTGATCTCCCGCTTTGAAGGCAGCATTCCTGGCTTTCAGGAGTCTGTGAACCTCAGCTGTCAGCCATGGCTTCTGGTTAGCCCGAACAGTGATGGTTTTAAGGTTGGTTACATCATCAATGCACTTGGTGATGTATGAACATACAGTGTCTGAGTACTCCTGGAGACATGTGGTGTTGTTTGTGGTAGCAGCTTCTTTGAACATACTCCAATCTGTGGTGTCAAAACAGTCCTGGAGTGCCTCTGAAGACCCCTCTGGCCACACTCGTATCTGCTTGCGGACTGGTTTTGTGACTTTCACCAGTGGCCTGTATGCTGGCTTTAGCATAACACAGATATGGTCAGAAGCACCAATGTGGGGGAGGGGGATGGCTCTGTAGGAATTTTTCATGGTGGTGTAAACCTGGTCCAGGGTGTTGTTTCCTCTTGTTGCAAAGTTTATGTTTCTGTATGTTTTTGGAAGAACACTTGTAAAAAAACACTTGTAAAAAAACACAATTGACTTTTTGCTCCTTACAAAAAAGAAAAACAGCTTTTCGTTTCACATTGTTTTTAAGCCCCCTAGCGTTTAAAGAAATAAAAGATAATATACCGGTACCGGTACCGCGGCCCCTACAAGCAGTGCGGTGCGGGGAAGATGACCCACCCACCCCCCGCAACGCACTGCTCCCAGGGACAGCATGATCCGCGCGGCTCTAAAAGCAGTGAGATTCAGACGGGGGCCAGTTCTCCCCGCCGCACCATGCTGCTCCCAGAGCCGCAGATGCTGTCTCGCCCCTGCAAAAAGCGAGATGCTGGCGCGTGCACGCGCGTGGGAGATTGTCAGCCCAACTCAACTCCCCTCACCCGCACCGCTTCCAGAGCCGTGGATCATGCAGGGGGAGCTGAAACACCACCCCCTCCCCCGGGTCGGTCGGAAAAACAGCTGACAGCTCTGACAGCTTGGCTTTATTTTCCTTATTAAATAAGGAAAATAAAGCTGATCAAATCCACCATGTTACTTACAATCCTTGAATAAAGCACCAACTATTATTGGTGTTGGTGTTATATAATTTTAAATGTTTTTGTTTATCTTTCTGTAAGATTATCAATTATCAATGGTGTTCTAAAAACAAAACAAAAAAGGTCTACACCCCATCAGAAACTGAAAGTATTCCTGCAAAACGCCTTTACTTTTCACTGGGAAGCCTAGAAGTTAAGTAGCCATGTGTTTCTTTCAAATCTGCACATTATTGGCCGAAACCAATAACAAAAGCTCCGATACCAGCCAAACAAGTCCGCATGTTAATCAGCTGAGAGTGTCCCCGTCCCCAGTACGCAAATCCCTGCGGCTTGTTTTTACTCTGAAAATAAACTGATTTCTAACACAAAGTTTATCAGTTTAAACACTTATAAAGTGTTTTTTAAAGCATGGGATGGTTTCTTCACAACTTCAACTAGTACATTTTGCAAAAAATGATTTTCACTAATTTCTCAGAAGTTGAAGCTTTTATTGATTTTTTTCTCAGTTAGAGTGTGCCGACTTGTTCCTGGTTTTGGTGTGGTGGGTCACATATTCTGAGCGAGCATCCATCGGCTTTTTATTCTCTCCCAGTGACCAGACAGGTTGGTAGTACAGAAAGGCAGCCGCGTGCTCCCCCGTGCTCCCCGCAACAAGGCTGGGACGGAGCCGAGCCCTGAGTTGGCACAAAGGAACTTCAAAGGTGACCACCGGAACAGGGAGCCAGGGGGAAGACGCGCGGCTCGCTCCTCTGGGCAGAGGAGTGAAAGAGAGAGAGCAGCAACAGTCCGCAGCGGTGTTATATCTTATTAAAAAGTTCTATAAAATAAATAAAAAATAAAAACAGAGCATTGGTCCAGCTGTACACACAAATGCACCAGGAAATATGCAGTTTTAACTCCCACTCTCATAAACCTCCATGGAAACTCACTCCTGCCTTCTGCGTGGAGACGTAACTGAAGTCACTTCACACTTCGGCAATCTTCGGCCGGGTTTCCGGATTCATTCGGGACTCGGTTGTTTTTTTTGTTTTTTTATCCTCGCCTGGCCCAAATGCAAAAATGAAAAAAGACATCATATTAAACTACAGTAATTGTCCAATATGGTGAATTGTTACTGTCATGGTGGGTGTTGTCCTTTAAACACCTCATAAGATGTTAGGAGCGGGAGTTTCAAGCAGTTTATACAGGTGTTTGCCATGGGAAGCATTCATTTTGAGGAGCATTCTTCACTACCCTCATGGAGAAACTCGATGGATGGTGCTGGAAAAAAGCCAACTGGTGGTATCTCCTTTGCTCCAGTTGCAAATACAAGGATGTTTTGAAGCTTGAATGATCCATCCTCATCTGTGGAGAAAAAAAAGTACACTTAATTGTTGTCATTTTGGTACTATTTTGCCATACAGTTTAAAGTTCATTGTTCATACAAGCGTAGTTGTCAAAACTACACTTATTTATTACATATTGGGCAGTACGGTGGCACAACTGGTAGAGCTGCTGCCTCTCAGCGAGCAGGTCCCCGGTTCAAATCCCGGTCCGGGGGCCTTTCTGGGTGGAGTTTGCATGTTCTCTCCGTGCATGCAACAATGGGTGCTCCGGTTTCCTCCCACAGTCCAAAATCATGCATGTTAGGCTGATTGGTGACTCTAAATTGACCCTGGGTGAGAGTGACCTGTTTCACTCTCACCCAGGGTCAATTTAGAGTCCCTCTTGTAAATGAGTCCCCGTGGCTCAACGAGGCTAGCCTGTATAAATAAAGGTTGAATGAATGAATGAATGAATGAAACCATAGGCGTACAGACTACACAAAAAGACACCAGGCACTTTCTTCCTCACACATTGAAATTACAGATGAAATGCTTCCCTTTTTATAATTACCAAAATACAGTAATTTTATTTTTATCTTTTTTTCCACTTTTGTACACACAAAAGCACACGTGGATGTATTTTTAGACTACAGTACTGTATTTCCCGCTGTAAACGTTGCACCGCCGTAGAAGTCGCACCAGTCCAATTATGTCCAATACAGTGGAAAAATCCATAAATATGTCGTGAAATATATTTCTATCAGTATTACATTACACGGACCTACGACAGGCAGGTGTTTTTGGTCCGCGAGGTACGACAACATCGCCCTAAGTCACACACTGCCAGGCGGACATTTGCGGCGAGCTCCCGGCCGCAGATGGCCCCTCCGCGGCATGTCGGCTCGGTGTCTTCGCCTGTGTTAGCTGCTGTCGTTAGCATGTCGGGCGGTGTTGTTGGAGCGATCACGGGGCGATCGGCGGCTGCTCCTCTGGGCCTGAGACGTCCACAGAGTTGACCGAGTGTTTCCAGCAAATTTATCCGTATGAGGCCACCCTGAACGGACACACGGTCCTCTAAAGCTAGCTGACAGGAGCGTCTAGAGCTCCATTGACCGCAGTAGACAATTGTAAAATGGCGACCGGAAATGACCGGAAGTTGCGTAAATACGATCAAATTGTAATAAAAACGTAATATTAATAATTATACGATCAAATTGTAATAAAAACGTAATATTAATAATTATACTTTATTTATAAAGCCATTTAAAACAACCACAGCTGCAACAAAGTGCTATACACATGAAATTAATAACATTTAAACAAAAAAACAAAAAATAATAATATATATATATTTTTTTATCATATTTTTATTAAATATGATAAAATCGTAAGTCTGAGTTGCTGTAGGTCGCGGGTGACGTAGGTCGAGGGTTTGCTGTAATGTGAAATGTGACACAAGGCAGAACGGTTTTCTCTCGGGCTTTGTTTTCAATAGGGAAGAGTTACACGCCTGCACAATTCAACAGACCCAACACTTGATGTTTACATTGAAGCTGATAGTTTATTGGCCGAGAGGAGGGTCACGTGGTAGTGTAGGTGGTCCCAGGGCGGTCCCGAAGCAGTCCCAGGCGGTTCCAGGAGGCGGTGACGACATCCGGAGGTTTTATAATGTAAGAATGTGGCTCCCTCTGGTGGTCTTGTCTTGCATGTTGTCTGTCTCAGGTGTGTTGTCTCAGGTGTGTATGATTTAGGTAATTAGTCTGTGTATATAAGTTTGCATTTGTGTGCATGTCTTTGTCGGGTCATCTCGTCTTCCTGCCTGGTGTGTCGTGTCAGCTCCTTGGTTTTTGTGAGTACTTCGTCATGTTGGACTTTTTGTATTACAGCCACAGTTGAGCTCTGAGTTTTTTTGTTATTAAAGTATTTTTTGACTTTTTACTCGTGTCTCTGAGTGTCCGTCTGCACTAATGGACTCACCTCCTCCCACACCACGCTGGATCCTAACATATAACCGTGGCCCTGCCTTTGAAGATGTGTGTGTGGACTGGTGTTCGGAGTGAGGTCTGTTGCAGCTGCAAGGTTTATGCTTATATGTACAATAAACCTGCAAATAACTTGCACATTCGTTTCAAAGCTTTCCTTCAACCTTTGAACTCGTAACAGTCGCTTTGCCATATAAGTTGCAAGGCATGCAAATTAGGCCAAAAACGGCAACTTATAGGCTGAAAAATGCTTCCGCATGTGACACCAAGGGAAATAAATATTACTAATTACTACTGCTAATATTATTACTAATAATATTACTAAAGTGAGGATATCTGCTAGTCTTGCTCATCCTCAGGTACAAACCGGATTTCAAAAAAGTTGGGACACTGAACAAATTGTGAATAAAAACTGAATGCAATGACGTGGAGGTGGAAAATATCAACATTTTATTTGTAATAGAACATAGATGACAGATCAAAAGTTTAATCTGAGTAAATGTAACATTTTAAAGGAAAAATATGTTGATTCAAAATTTCACAGTGCCAACAAATCCCAAAAAAGTTGGGACAAGTAGCAATAACTGGCTGGAAAAAAGAAATTGAGCATATAACGAACAGCTGGAAGACCAATTAACACTAATCAGGTTAATTGACAACATGATTGGGTATAAAAAGAGCTTCTCAGATTGTCAGTGTCTCAGAAGCCAAGATGGTAAGAGTATCACCAATTCCACGATTGTTACGCATAAAGATAGTGCAGCAATACCAGAATGGTGTTACCCAGCGTAAAATAGCAAAGACTTTTAAGTTATCATTATCAATCGTGTATAACATCTGTTGAAGCTTCATGTCTTCATATTAAATAATTGAGACTAGGAGACCTTTCTTCTTTGCCAGCAGGAGTGATTCTTTTAATAAGTAGGTAGAACATTACAACTGACAGTCCATACCAAATCTTGTGTCCAGAATAGCAATGCAGATTCATTTATACCTCTATTTGACATCATTAGAGGAGTTTACTTCCCGACAAGGGAAGGAAAGTTACACGTACACAGTCCTGTCAGGGGAAGAAATGAAAACAGTTCTGGGAAACGCAGGGACAGTGTATTTCCCTACAAGGGAACATAAACAGTTTAGCTTATCTGCTTCTTGTCAGAGGATAAGAAGGTTTTCTTTCGCACAAAGTAAAACAAGATTAAGATTAATGACTTTGTTATTTTGGTTCTTTACCAGATGTTCTATGAACCTCTGACCTAAACTTTTGTACGAGTGTTCTGTCCAACGAGTGTTGGATTTCTGGACTGACTGTAATGTTTACCAAGTCCTACAAATACATATCAAAACCTACAATCCTCCCTTATTGAGATAAATCTCAATCTAAGGCTAACTAATTTTACTTATCTAGTGCTACATGCATAATACTAGTGAAGTTAATAAAAGTTAACATAATACCTGGGGCGGCCGTAGCACAGTGGTAATGGCAGTCGACCCCCAATCGGAAGGTCGGAGGTTCGAGTCCCGCATCCATCCACCATGTGTCGTTGTGTCCCTGGGCAAGACACTTAACCCCGAGTTGCTAGTCTGGATAGCGCCCTACAAGGCAGGCTACCACTAACGGTGTATGAATGTGAGTATGAATGTGTAGATGGCTCGTATTGTAAAGCGCTTTGGGGCTCCTCAGAGGGGGCTGGAAGGCGCTATATAAATAATGCCCCTTTTCCACTTGGTGGCCCGGGTCGGATGTGACGTCATATTTGCGTGTCAAGCGCGCGTTGGAGAGCATTTCCACCTCACAGATGCGCGGCGCCGCGCCAAGATTCCGGACTCATCTCAGAGCAGGTCCCAGGCCGGCTGGCCCCGTACCGTGGGTTGGAGGCTGGACTGAGTTTGAGGAAGTGGCTGCCGCGAGGGAACAAACACCGAAGGACTTTACAAGATTAACACGGTAAAAACAATTATTTGTATTTAAAATTACAGCAAACATGTGTCTTAAGCCGAACTATTCCTTAATAATTTCACGTTGTTGTCAAAACGGCAGGATTTAAAAAAGTAGTTTCGCCACGTGCACGCGCGCGCCCGCGCGCGCACGTGAGCCGTCTTTATTTCTATAATGTAGCTAAATAAACGCTTTAAAAAATATATTTCATATCTGACGTTATATCAAGAGGGTGCTTGAGCTTAACAGTTCCTTAATAATTTCACGTTGTGGTCAAATCAGCTGGATTTAACAAAGTAGGTCGACACGTGCACATCACATGCACGCGCGGGTGGGGTCGATCGGCGTTCTTTCTTTTAAATGTAGCTAAATAAAAGCTTAAAACATATATTTCATAGCTGGCTTTATACCACGAGGGTTCCTCAGGTTAACAAGTCCTTAATGTCACGTTGTGGTCAAATCTGCTGGATTTAAATTGATTTGTTTTGACTAATTCCAAACCTGTTACATGTGCTACGAAAATAAATTATTAAAAAATCGAATTTTAATTCAAATAACTCCAACAGCTTACAGTATGCACATAAACATGTAGTGATTACACTCTGTTGGTTTGAAAAATATCTGTTTTGTGGTTTCTGAGATATAAGATATAATGTGTTAAATACTAGTAGAAAAAAAACAAGCCAGGTCGACACACTTATGTCTATAAAAAATCGAATTTTAATTCAAATAACTTCAACAGCTTACAGTGTGTATATAAACATGTAGTGATTACACTGTGTTGGTTTGAAAAATATCTGCTTTGTGGTTTCTGATATATTTGATATATGTATATATATCTTATAAAATATATCTACATATAAAACTGTTTCTAGACTGAATTACCGGTAACCATGTTTTTCTTTTTTTACAGTTAAGACGAAGAAGTCAACACCAGAATTTATCAACTTTTGTCTTCTGGAGGAAGCACATGAGACAACAAGAAAAAAATCATTTAGGTGTATGCAGTATTTATTTTTGTGCTTTTTTCACTTCTTAGTTTTCATAATAAACTTTTTTTTCTTAAGTGGTCTCATTGAACAATAATTTCCTAAACATATTTTACAATGTTAAGTGTGTACAGTATAGTGTTTGTTTAAAAACATACTGGAAGTTAAGAATATTTTCCATTTGCATTTGACCTTTAAAGAATCATAAGAAAAAAGATTATTAGATTTGAACAGCCATCCATCCATCCTTCCTGATGTCGTGTCATGGGTAGTGCAGCAGCTTTTCCAAGGATGCACAGACGTCAAATACGTCAACATCAACCCATCCATCCATCCTTCCTGATGTCGGGTCGTGGTGCAGCAGCTTTTCCAAGGATGCACAGACGTCGCCATCAACACCGATGAAGCTGTTCTTGGATGCCTAAACGAGTTTCCTGATCAACAAACATTTAATTATTAATACTTTGTTTTTACGTTTAAAGAAACATGCTTTTAATGTTTAACGGACAGTTTAAACCAAATTATCCATTTGCATTTGACTTTGAATTATCCCTGACAAAATATTACCGTTTAAATTTAATGAAATACAAACATTTAATATTACAGGGCCAATTCAAACCTAATTAATTCCTAATCTGTACCTTACTGTAAAAATAGTTTAACTGATTACAGGGCAGTGCGATTGATGTGTTAAGCAATGTTAACAGGATCCTTGTGCATATATGAGAATAATCTTTATTATAAAGAAACAAAATGGAAAACACATGGGTTTAAAACAAGCTGAAAAGTCTATAAAGTAATATTAGAGCATTAAATAGCTCAAGGGACATTACCGCCAACAGGTGGTGAGACAAGGTCTTGCAGGGTGTTCTTCTTCTAACGTTTAGTGGTGGCTAGTAAATAGCTTGAGGTAACACTACCGCCACCACGTGGTAGGACGAGTGAGATTCTACACCCCGCCCACAGAAGGGCTGCAGTAAGTGAATGGAAACAAACCTACATGTGAGCCGAGCCGAACTGAACCAGACCGGACCAGACTGAGCCGCTCTGGGCCGAGCAAGTGGAAAAGGGGCATATGCTCCATTTACCATTTACCTTGAATATGTGGCATTATACACTAACAAAATTAAGCTACTCTTCTAAGTGTAATTATAAGCTTAAAACTATGTGTAAAGTTCAAAGGTATCACAAACTTATCTTAAGTTTTATCTATGGAGGCAGTTGTTTCCACTCCTGAAAGAGCCGACAAACCGTTGCTGGCTTAATTTCATTTATTAGCAGGAAAAATCTCTCCTTGTGACCCCCCTCTCTAGAGCTCCCACCATGGACCAGGAGTAGCAGCATTGTTAAAAACCTTTATCGGTCATGTGGCTAATTCTTACCTCTTACCTCTTTCCCTGTTGTATAAGACTTATGGCAATGCCCAACCTTTGTTTAACTAAATGAACGCATGAAGGATAAACCCATTAGCAGATATAGTCTTAGCAAAATGATGTTATACTAAACTGATAAACTTAAATTGTAAAATACTAAAATGATAAAAGAAAATGATAAAATAATAAAACCTAAAAGAAAAATTTACAAGAATACAATCATAAAGGATAAATGACATACAAAATAAGCATACAAGAAAAATGATAAAACATTAAACACAGATAAATGCTTCATGGTGCAAAAACTTAAAAATGGATTAAATGCTTCGGCCGTTGATTGAATATAAAAGTCCTGCATCAAAAGTCTACAATGATGCCTGTTATAAATGAATATATTCAAAATAAGAAAAAGGTAGGTATAAAAGGTAGGTATAAAAGGATATACTGTAATGTCTTAAACCCAGTTCAGTTCAGCTCAATGAATTTCTTCTTTTATTGCAAATTCAAAACAAAAATATTGTTTGTTGGGGGCAAGACAAAGTTCTGGAGGAGGGCTTTCCTTTAAGGAACATGTCACTTTTCACTTTGGTACCAGATCTCCAATGGCCACTAAGCCCCCTCCGCCTCCTTTGGCATTCATCAGTCAGTTCAGTGGGAGACATGTCCTCTGAGGCCATCTGAAGCTGGACGAATTGGTTTGCTGTAGTCAGGTCCGAGGACATCTGAAGCTGGACGAATTGGTTTGCTGTAGTCAGGTCCATTTCTTTTCATCATCTTACGAGTCCACCAATGCTTCCCAGCCGGAAGGACACAACATGTCAAAAGGGAAATTATAATTAGCACTAAGATTGTACTAATTCCTATCTTTAATATCAAAAATAACCCTTCACCTAAATTTAGATTAAAACCATTCCCCGACCAGTCATCTTTACCAGCATTTTTATTAAGAATTACTTTCAAATCTTTATTCATTTCAAGAGCTTCTGTGGTTTACTTAAAATTCACTGTTGGTTATAATAATTATAATTAATCCATTTAACATTTTTGTTTACTGTTATCCATGGACGGATAGATTCTATCCATGCTTTAGTCTCATATGAAATCCCTTTGTGTTGACCTATTGTACACAAATATACATTTTGATCCAAAACATGTCTTTTATTTCACCTCTTATAATCATTTATGTCTAATATAATCAACTCATTCACTCGATCATGCAACATTTTCAGTGCAACTTTTATTTTAAACATAGCGAATTTTCCAATCCATCTTGGTGGCAAAATATTCATCAAAATATCTTCTCCATACATCCAATAACTATCTGCAATATGAAAGGTTTTGTCAATGAATAGCTATTGTTAAAATTTTCATGTTCATGTTATCACATTCTTAACTTAAAGGTTCTAAGTTTTCATACCACACAGGTATATTGATAAAATGGCATCATATATGCATGTGGAAACCAAAAAATGTACCCGTTTCATTGTATTATCTAAATTGAATCCTTTACTTATAAGACATTTAATATTTAACGTCGTAATCTATTTTATGTCTTGTTGGTGATCCTCTTGGATCTTATAACTACTATAGATATTCAGATAATTATAAAATTACTGGGCTCCATATAGAATCCTACACTTTATTCCACATTTTGGAAGTTTAAAAACATTGGTATGTTTGATTGGGTGTTTCTTTGGTGTTTATTTTCTTTACATTTTTATTCTTTCTCTTTATTACTTAACACATTGGCCCTCATTCACGAAAATGTTCGTATTTTTATCCTAAATTTCTCCTACTTTTGTTCGTACGAAGCGTTCGTACGAACATGCCACGTCAGATTCAACAAACTCTTCTATCCCCAGGAAAAGTGTGTAAACGGGCTGCGTAAATTTAATGGATCCCACCTGTTCTACCCAGTTGCTCGTGCACGCGAGAGGTTATTTACATAATTCCCACCCCTCAAAACACCATATAAGGATATAGTTTCCTGTCACTGCAAGCAGGAAGTGTCCATTCATTCCGGCTTTCATGCGTCAGAAAACACACAAACGCGGTCTGGCGAATTAAATTGACTCACTTTTGATCATAGTTCAGCCCCGGATCTGAGCCGCGCAGACCCACTTCTGATGACCCACTTCAATGCAAGATGCGCGATCCACACAGAATACAGATGACATCTGTGTGCACCCACAGCCAACAGGCAGTTTATATTAAAAATGACATGAAACAACTGTATAAGCTGGTTTCGCTTTTTTTTTCCCTCTCTGCAGCGGAGCTGTGTGTGTGTGTGTGTGCAGCTCAGCAGAGGACCCACTCGTGCGGCGCGCACGGACCATGGGGGGGTGGGGGCCGCGCGCCACGAACGGTGGTCGACGTGGGGCGCG
>JBBPBX010010014.1:4877-19086 GCA_038048925.1 Garcialebias charrua
TATATATATATATATATTACTAGCCTTATTGCATATGCCACTTTACCTCTATACCAATATCAACTACCTCATACATATACTGTGTACATAAACTTCATATGCTGCTTTGTCACTCTATTACAAATGTCAATGCCAGAACTTTCATTTTATTTTATAGATATACTTTTTACACTTTTATACTACTATGCAAAAAACTCAGGACAGTATTACACTTTTGTTATTTCATTTTATGCTTATGTTTATTAAATGTTTAGTGTTTTAGTGTTGGTGTAACTTTTCATACTTTCATACTACTACTATGCAAAAACTACTATGCAAAAACTCAGGACAGTATTACACTTTTATTATTTCATTTTATGCTTATGTTTATTAAATGTTTTAGTGTTTTAGTGTTTAAATGTTTACTGTTGCACCGAGGGACAGAGAGGAATGCAATTTCAATCCTGTGTATGTCCTGTACATATTGCAGTTTTGACAATAAAGTTGACTTTGACTTTGACTTGACGAAAATATTTCATATGAACGGTAAGATACTACCAATAACAGCATTGTAAGAGGGGGACAGTTGAACACGGAGGCCTCCACCACTGTTTAATGATTGACAGTTTCTTTTCACAAAGATGACCTCCTTTACCATCATTCCTCTCTACCAAGGATGAACGATGACTGAGTTTGTCACAACTCCTCAGACTGAATAAGTCTTTTTGATACAAAGAAGAATCTGTCCAGAGGACTACATTTATTGAGCATCAGGGCAATAGTCTGTAAAGCTTTGGCACATTTATATGGAAAACACATTTTGACTTAACCAATTAATATATTTTCAATGGCAAAATATGCAAGCTTATTTCACATTACGTTCATACTATTCTCTTTCATTGCTGGCTTTACATATGTATTATCTTACTTTTAATGATAAAAATATAATGAGTCACTACTGTTGTTTAGAAAGTGTTTATATTGGAACTAATACTTGTTTGTTCACACACAGTTAGAACAGCTCACCTGTTCCTTCATACTGAAAGGAACAATCCCCTCATCACTCCTGGCTCTAAATCACATTTAAAAATTGTCATAACTCAGCACAAATCTCCCCTTTTTACAAATACTTATGATCAACTCAGGCCAGTTTCATTAAAGGGTTGAATCATCTAACATCTCAGGGCACTTTTCATAGAGAGCAGGTCTTCACCAGACTCGTATAATATTATTTAAATGAAATAACAGGATGTTATTTCACAATGCCACACACCACAAAATTAATTGACTTGATAATTAACTTGAACAGTGTTTTGCAGCAAAGTTCAACATCATGCCTTACCTGTTTGATCTCTCTCATTTAAAAACGGCTGCTGTTTCAGTGAAAAATGTGTCAACGTTTGCACATTTAGCTGTGTCTGTTTCCAGACCAGAGCCTTTCTCTTTTTAATCCTTCTCTTCTCTGTACCACCCTCCTTTTCTCACTTCAATCTTTCCACTGACCGCACTTACGGTGTCACCTCCGGTGTCACCTCCGGGCATGTAACAAAAACGAAACTGAAAGTGGAGGAGGTGCACCCCCGCAGCTGCTGCGGTAATAAACTGATGACATGTGAATAAATGAAGGGTGGGGCGGCCTAGGAGCGGCGCGGTAGTGGTGTTCTGTGTTATATGTTGTTAAAAACAAAAGTAGTAAAAGATATTTAAAAAAAAAACGAGGAGTATCGTCTCTTATTCTTCTTCTTTGCCGCCCCCTGCTGGAGGCTGCCTTAGGCGGCTGCCCATGTTTCCCATAGTAGGAACCGCCTCTGATTTCTATTCATATAATATAATTCATACCCTTCAATTTTAATACAGGTAGTCCTCGAGTTAAGACAGAGTTTATTTATTTATTTATATTTATTTATTTAAGTTAGGACAATGCATATTAATCAACATGACAGCAGTAAGCATCAATGTAAATATGCCGGAGTTAGCACAATAGCTAATTTCCATCCGTTGTCCTAAGGCAGGTAAGAATAAGAAACATCCCATAAAACAAAAGAGCAGAGAATAATACAAACATCACCTATATAGCACATAACACAAAATAAAATTACAATAAAAAGATGATGCCATAAGAAAATAGACAAAGTAATGTAGGGATACAGCACTCTCATGTCCGTATGGGATATGGGCCTCTCCACATCTCTCTGAAACTCTCAGTGTTACACCTTCTTGAAACTCTCAAGGAGTTTCTCAAGGACAAGTGGACTCTATATTGGTTAACAATTATTATGGATTAATGGACACTAATTAATCAGATTGAACTTTCTCTTTAATGTGTGTTAATTCAGAATTGATCAAACAGTATTTTTTGTCATTTCAATGATGATTTTACTAAACTGGTATATTTTAAATATGACAAAGTTAAGAGAACATCTCAGAATGATCATGCTTTGAACTGTCTGCTCTAGGCAGAATAAGTGTCGAAAGTTGAAGGAACAATTCTCCGTCTATTTGTTTGAACTGTTTTTGGAACGAAAGAGAAGTTCTAGACATAACTTAATCTTCGGTCTCCCGTCCGTTCTAAAAACAATTCATCTGTGCTTAAACAGAGAGTGCTCTGTTTTCACACCTGCAGGTTTTTGTTTTGTCTCCGTGCTGGGACTCAGTTCTCAGCACTCACTGAGTTTTTGAGTTCTCGGGGAGAAGGGAAGACGCACGGACGTTTTTCCTCCAAGCTGATAGACGGCCCGGTCATTGTGCCAACTCGACCCACGTCTCAGCTGAGAGTCGCGGCAAAGCCTTGCTGTGCCTCAACACTCATTTCTGAAAGAGTTTGTTTTCTGAAGTTTTATTTTGAAAGTGCAGCCAGTAGCTGGCTCTGTTCCTGCCGGGAGAAGCGGTTCTTCTTACTCGTCTGAATCAGCTCACACGCGCGGAGGTCATCTGGGCGTGAACTGGACAACACAGTCCGTTAGTGTCCACAAACCTCAACTCTTATCTCCAAGACGTATCGTCAACAGGTAACGAGGCGTTGATTGTGTCCTGAACGTGTGGGAAGCCCAGCTGAACCGTATGGGAGGGTGCCACTCTGGTTGTTTCAAATAATTAATTTCAGTTAACTTAGCTTTCATCTTCTTCCTCCTATTTCTTATTTTTCATAAGCATTTAATCTGTCAAGTAATGTGCCAACAGTTAAGTTTTAATTGTCTGTTTGTTTTAATTTGAATTCTTGTCAACGTAGTTATTAAATCAGAGCTAATATCGATACAAATGTTTAATGTAATTCTTGTGATAGTTTCAATAAAAGGTCTATTTTTTGGTAGACCAATATAAATTGAAGTCTAAGCGTGAAATTACATTACTGGCTAATCACATCGTTAGATTTATTGATTTATTCTGAAAAAGTTGAGACCCCGCACTTTGGTGGCAGTTTGTGCAGTTAAACTCTGCTCATAAACTGCACATCTACAATAATGGTGGACCAGTAAGTGTTTAAATACCTTACCCCACCTTATTCTTTACATATTGGTGGCCGCGTACAAGTCTTCTGAAAGATTAAATTGATAAGTTGTTTTTGTAGCTTATTTTTTGTTACGGTGTTGTTGGCATTAGTTTTACATCCTGGTTTTGGGCTTATAAGAATGGTTTTGGCTGGTGGGTGTCTCAGAGATTGCTGATAGTGGCATTGTCTGGGGTGTTTTCCCGTTAGAATTGTTCTTTACTTTCACTTTTGAACGTGTGTTTTGGAGCTGCGGATGAATGAATGTTTGTTTTTGTGAGACGTTTCATTACGTGTCGCGAGACTGCATGCATTTTTTCGTTTTGTGACCGCCGTGTCACCTCTGCTTCATTTTATTACATCTGCGATTTTCTGTTGAAGCTGTGTCACACATTTGCTGCTCCATTTTTACCTAATCTGTTACAACGTGTTTGCCGAGGTTCGGGAAAACCCACTCCGCTAGTTTGGGCCGGACCGAGATCCGGTTCCGTTTGACGTAAAGTCCGTTGTTGTACACAGTTAGCGTGCTGCCTCCCCTGGGGGCGTGAGAGTTGGCTTGGATGTGTTGTGCTCGTTAACAGAATTTTCTGCGGTGTAAAAGTCGTTTATTTTGTGGAAGAGAGTCCAGTACTGTACTTTGGATCGAGCTAAAGCTAAACGGTACCGACAAGATGGCTGCTTAAAACGCTGTGATTGGTCCATTGTGTGTTGTGTTCAAAGAACGTTGGTTTCTGTAGACTCTGGTTGTCAGGTTCATTTTTGCACACATTTCTGACAGTTTATTTGTGTTGTTTGAGTTCTATGCACGTGGTATCGTCGAAGACTGGCTTAACCGCGGTGTTTTGCGATATTTATGACTGTTTTAGAACGTTGAAAAGTCCGTTCCTCGCTAGAGTTCAAAAGACCGCAGGTCCGTGAACGCACCGCTCGAACGGCACGTCGCACGTGGGCGGCGTTAGGTTTGTGAAGACACAATTTCCCATGAACACTTGGGTTTTAGAACTACAGTTCTGTCTTCGCTGTGATTGGTCGATTACGCTGTATGTGTTGACGCATGCGCAGTGGGTGAAGTCCCGCTCCTCGTCAAATTTCACTTGCTACTTGTCCCAGACGAGTTTCCGTGCTTGTTTGTCCATTACTGTCTTTGAAAAGACTGTTTAATCGCGGTGTTTTTGAGATTTTAGTGGGTGGACAGAGCCGGTTGCTCTGAAAAACTGCCGATCGCCATGTGACCAGGTCACGTGACACCGATTTTGCCGGTTTTATGAGGACCGACCTTATTTCTTTTAAACGCAGTTTAAAAGGTTTCACAGTTCAACCGATTTTGCTCACATGATTTCGTTTTGTGAGCCTGGGTTCTAGAGCTTATCACGTTACGCTTTAGATCTGTCTGATTGATGCTTTTCATCCGTGTTGGATGTCTGTGTGGGCTGAAAGCTACGGCTGCGCTCACTGGTGATAACAGCGCCTCTATAGCGGTCAGATAGAGAAATTACAGTCGCTGTGATAAACTCACTTCCAGCGCTGTGACCCCTGCTGGTTACATTAGAAGACACAGTCTTCCTGTAATGTGTGCATGTTGAATGTTCCTGTTTTACACGAGATACATTTTGAGAATATTGTACACATAGCACCCTTTCATTTGATTTTCACATATAATCAAATGTTGATGGCAGGACAGTTACACAGATTTAATACAGACATGTCTGTTGTTGATAAAATCTGACACTTTTATCATTGATTCTGTGCAAAACAAACTGTCTGTTTTTATTTTTATTTTAAACTGCAAGTTTAAAATAACACACATGGGGCTTCTTTTGTTTTGATTTTCACAAAAATCTCACAACGACAGCCGTTTTTGTTTGACCTTGTCACAGGTCGACAAATTACTATAAATCACTGATTTTTATTTCATTTAACATCTTGGATGTTTTCTGAGCAGCTCATACACTTTGCATATTTGCAAGCTGCGAAATGAGACCCGCTTTACTTGATTTTTCACAGAACATCAGTACAAAGATGGACGTTCAAACAGGTGAACCACCTGAGGAGGCCTCTTGTTCTGTGTATCCTAGATGGATGGATGGGGGCCTTGGGATTCCTGCCCGTGCTTCCTGCAAAGTGGGGGAGTCTGCTTCATCGTATGCTAATTACTTAGCTGCTAGGAACGTCCGTCAGGATAAGTGGGAAAATCCCCTGTCATTCTACGACAGGCTAATCTCGGTCTACTCCGGGGGAAAAACTGTCCCTGGATTAGAGGAAAATATGGAGTTTAAACGTCTTTTCATTATGAATCTTATGCCTTTTCAAATGAAATGTGTTCATTTCAAGGTTGATTGCAAAAAAGATTCCATGGAAGTGATAAGACAATATGCTACGTCAGTTTTTGAGGCCGAAATACAACCTAGGATACCATCAGAGGGTTGTACAGGTCAAAAGGTCACATCCCACTCGCAGGAAGTAGTAGAGGTTCCCTCTCCTTCAAAGTGCGAGAGGTCACAGGTTTTTCATAATAACATACAACAGCATGGTGCTACGAGCTGTAGGAGTTCTGAACCCCCCGCCCCTCAGGTTGAAAACCCTGAGAGGAGCAGAGAACCACAAAAGGTAGGTGTTCGCTCTCTAGATGAACCAAGATGGTTCAGATCGAACCAAAAGAGTTCTCACCTAGGTCTCACAGTGGGTGAACTTCGAGAGAAGTTGATGTCTGGGAACCGTGACCCTTTGAAAAAGGGTCTGTCCCGACATGTGCCCCCGAGAAGCGGCCCTCCTGCCCCTGCCCCTCGAACTGCACAGTTTGAGACATGCAATGAGTCACACATGCTCCAGATTATGGAAACGGCGCCTCCGCGCGAGGACGTGACTGAGGTTGTGGTTTGTTTGTCAAATGATTTAAATGTTACGGTGGTTGACCAAGCTGACACAACGTATGACGTTGTCCTTGATGATAACACAAACAACAACCTTGTTCCACCTGATGAAGCGACGCGCAGCACTGCCTTTTGCAACAACTCAGTGCACATGGTTGACAACAACAACGTCAACACTGACATAAATGCTGACAGCAAACAAATTGCTGAAAATCCGCATCCTGAAGGTCATGTGGCAGACTGCCATCATGATGCTGACAGCGACGATGATTACACAGACGGAGTTACACGTACTCAGAGGCGTGTGCTTAAACCTAGAAGGTTTCTGTGTAAATTTATGAGAATGGGGCACGCTAAGAAAGCTTACCTGCCACTCAGACTGGAAGGGGTGTTCTCGCGAGAAGCACTCCTGGATAGCGGCTCAGACGTGACTATCATGTCGGCCGAGCTGTTTGAGAGGCTACGGACCGCCGCTAACAGTGTTGGCAGAGTGATACCCCAGACAGAATGTGCTATAGAGTTGCGAGGACTGTCGGAAGTGGGAACAACCATGACAGCTATTGCCATGGTTCACATGCAGATTGGCGAGACGACAATTTACCATCCGGTACATGTGTCTACAGTGAACTCCATCCCATTTCTGGTCGGCCAAGATTTTATAAGTCGCTTTGAAGCGATTATAGATTATGGCAGTCAGACAATGTGGGCCACAGTGAGCAGTCCACTGCCATTCGTGGTACCTCCCCAAGGTCAGGACACTGACTGTCTAACAACAGGTACCGCTGAGGTCACATGGGATTCCCCAACCGAGACCACAAGCCCGGTAAGTGAACCTTCATATACAGGTGAGACAGAGGAGACTCAACAATTGGACCAGACTCTGGCCCATCACGAGGACCTCCTCTGCGAGCTGACACCTTCAGCACTCACTGAACACTACCTACCACCGGTAGAGGGAGGTGTGGTGATCCAAGGGTCCCACACCGATGACGCTGTACTGTCCTGTGGGACAGATAATTCGGCATACAGCCAAGCTTGCAGTGAAGTCTTGGTTCAAGGACATCTGAGCCCACAAGGTGACAGTCTACAACACTCTGACAGTCACTTGGACTTCATTGTTACTGATTTTGAGGACCCCTCCTTAAACAAAAGGGGGGCAGACTCACACTTCCTACCACAGGTAGAGGACGGTGTAGAGATCCAAGGATCACACACCGAGAACGCTGTGCTGTCCTCTGGGACAGGTAATTCAGTTATCATCCAAGCTTTCAATGAAACCTTGGTTCAAGAGCATTTGAATCTAGAACTACTCAGAGATGACATAGTTCTTACAGACTCAAAGAGCACCTCTTCATTCATGAAGTGGGAAGACATACATCACAACGACGGTGACAAGCTTGCGACGGCGCCGACAGTTGTGACACACCTGCATTACGCAGAAAGAGGTAAACGTACAGAGGTACGTTGGCCGAGACCTATAAGGTTCCTGTACAAGGTTCCCCATAAACTGCGCGAACAGCTTAAACTAAACAATGGCATCCTAACTCGTGCCCATGGACGGACGTCCACACCCGTGCGCGTGGTCCCTCATGACCACAGGGGGGTGATGTTAGGTCATGCCCATGTCAAGGACAAAGATTTCAATAACCCCACAAACGACAAAGATCTCGCAAACTCACAGACTTCATGGGAAAACAAGGTCGTCCAAGCACAGGATAGTAAATAAACTAAACAGTTTAAACTATACTAGTTGCGAAAAGAAACCGTTCCAACTAGAACTTAGAAACGCTAAGCATAAAACCCACAACAAAAACTAACCTTAACAACCGTTTAAATCTGCAGGATTTAATTGACATCGGTTATAAAGCTAAGAACTGTTTTTCTTGTGTGTAACACGTTGGAATCTGACGACCAGAGTGAGTTTGACGTAGTGAAACGTTGTGTTTAGTTGCTTGATTGCTACTTTTGTGTTATTGAAGTTGTTATTGTTTTCTGAACACTCCCAGCCAAAAGAGGTTTTGATTGTTGATTAGTTGAAGACTTAAATGGATTTTAACTATGCCAACATGCTGTTCATTTTGTTAAAGATCTCAATCTTTGATGAGTCATAGTAGATTAATACTACTTAAGGTACTATAATCTACACTGATCTCCCAATCATTTATGTAGAACCGATGCGATCGTTTCTATTCTAGATCTATTCATTTTGATGAGTCTCGCCATAGACTTCAAAATTTTTAGGGATTACCAAATCTTGCGTCGTTCGTCTAAAAGACAACAGACATTTAGACCAAACTAGTTTTCATTTTTGTATTTTAGTTTAACCTAAACTAAATAATGAATGGAGGAATAGTTTGAAAGAAGAGGCCTTCGTTACAGAAGCCCTCCACATTTCTATAGGTATAGATCCCTATTTCTGATTTTTACAGCATTGATCCACCCCTTAATTGGTAATTGTAGCTGATCTAATCCATGATAGCTTACATACCAGGTGCATATAGGTAAGGCTTAATGTAGAATCCCTATCATAAGCCCACCTAAAACCACATAATTGCATGACACATTGAACCAGGGTGGCACCGACTGGAAGCCATCCAGCCTGCAACCTTCGATGTGGGGACCTGCTGATCCAACGTTGGTCTTCAACCTTCATCCAAGGCCGCCTCCTCTGCTTCAATCGAGGGATCCCCTCTACATGCTGATTAAATTCCATTCTTGCTGATGAAATCAATAACCCCCATCGTTGTGGATTTACCGTTGTGGATTATAAGACTTTGTTTCCAAGGGATCACAGACTCAGTTTTCCATGGGTTAACAGACTATGTTTTCCAAAGGATTGAAAGCTTACCGCAAAGGGATTACCTACGAACAGTATGGAATTTCCAAAAACATTATGGGAGTATAATTTTGAACTTTTTGATTTTTCTTTTTCCACTTGCTGGATTACATAGAGGTCAGAGACATTCGGTGGTATCCTTTCGTGTTGGAACTCATCCCCAAGGACAGGCGATGATTTCCAAAAAGGGGGACTGTAGGGATACAGCACTCTCATGTCCGTATGGGATATGGGCCTCTCCACATCTCTCTGAAACTCTCAGTGTTACACCTTCTTGAAACTCTCAAGGAGTTTCTCAAGGACAAGTGGACTCTATATTGGTTAACAATTATTATGGATTAATGGACACTAATTAATCAGATTGAACTTTCTCTTTAATGTGTGTTAATTCAGAATTGATCAAACAGTATTTTTTGTCATTTCAATGATGATTTTACTAAACTGGTATATTTTAAATATGACAAAGTTAAGAGAACATCTCAGAATGATCATGCTTTGAACTGTCTGCTCTAGGCAGAATAAGTGTCGAAAGTTGAAGGAACAATTCTCCGTCTATTTGTTTGAACTGTTTTTGGAACGAAAGAGAAGTTCTAGACATAACTTAATCTTCGGTCTCCCGTCCGTTCTAAAAACAATTCATCTGTGCTTAAACAGAGAGTGCTCTGTTTTCACACCTGCAGGTTTTTGTTTTGTCTCCGTGCTGGGACTCAGTTCTCAGCACTCACTGAGTTTTTGAGTTCTCGGGGAGAAGGGAAGACGCACGGACGTTTTTCCTCCAAGCTGATAGACGGCCCGGTCATCGTGCCAACTCGACCCACGTCTCAGCTGAGAGTCGCGGCAAAGCCTTGCTGTGCCTCAACACTCATTTCTGAAAGAGTTTGTTTTCTGAAGTTTTATTTTGAAAGTGCAGCCAGTAGCTGGCTCTGTTCCTGCCGGGAGAAGCGGTTCTTCTTACTCGTCTGAATCAGCTCACACGCGCGGAGGTCATCTGGGCGTGAACTGGACAACACAGTCCGTTAGTGTCCACAAACCTCAACTCTTATCTCCAAGACGTATCGTCAACAGGTAACGAGGCGTTGATTGTGTCCTGAACGTGTGGGAAGCCCAGCTGAACCGTATGGGAGGGTGCCACTCTGGTTGTTTCAAATAATTAATTTCAGTTAACTTAGCTTTCATCTTCTTCCTCCTATTTCTTATTTTTCATAAGCATTTAATCTGTCAAGTAATGTGCCAACAGTTAAGTTTTAATTGTCTGTTTGTTTTAATTTGAATTCTTGTCAACGTAGTTATTAAATCAGAGCTAATATCGATACAAATGTTTAATGTAATTCTTGTGATAGTTTCAATAAAAGGTCTATTTTTTGGTAGACCAATATAAATTGAAGTCTAAGCGTGAAATTACATTACTGGCTAATCACATCGTTAGATTTATTGATTTATTCTGAAAAGTTGAGACCCCGCACTTTGGTGGCAGTTTGTGCAGTTAAACTCTGCACATAAACTGCACATCTACAATAATGGTGGACCAGTAAGTGTTTAAATACCTTACCCCACCTTATTCCTTACACCAGTATTCACATATTTGCAAAATAAATGACAGGAAAACTATTTAACTAGTTCGTTTGTGTTTGTAAAACCAATAAAATTCAGTTTTATGTCAGTTTTGGTCTAAGCTTGAAAGAGCCACTGCAGAAGGACCAAAGAGCCACATGTGGCTCCAGAGCTGCAGGTTGCAGACCCCTGGTCTAAGTTGAAGCCCATATTATCCAAAAATAACCTGAAGACAATAATACATGCATTCATTACATCTAGGCTTGATTACTGCAATTCACTCCTGTTTGGTGTCAGTCAAACCACCATTGCATGACTACAACTGGTCCAGAACGCAGCAGCCCGATTTTTAACCAGTACAGGCAAAAGAGAGCACATTACACCAGTCTTGACGTCCCTGCTCTCGCTACCGGTTCATCTTCGAATCCAGTTCAAAATTCTCCTGTACGTCTACAAATCGCTGAACAGTCTCTCCCCCATCTCTCTGATTCTGATTTGCTACAGCCGTATGTCCCACCACGTTCTTTGAGGTCAGCGGACCAGTTACTTCTCACAGTTCCAGGAACTCATCTTAAGCGCAGAGGTGACAGGGCCTTCTCTGTAGCAGGCCCAAGACTTTGGAACGAGTTACCTCTGCTCTTCAGACAGGCACCCTCCTTCTCGGTTTTCAAATCTTGTTTAGAGACTTACTACTATTCCGTTGCTTTCAACACCAGATGATCCGTGTTTGGTCGTTATATTTATTATCTGCGACGATTTTATGTTTATATTCTGTTTTTTTTACTTCATTTTGTAGGTTGCCTATGTCTTGTCTGTTGTTTGTTTGTTTGTACAGCACTTTGGTAGGCCTTGTCACTGTTTTAAGTGCTCCATAAATAAAATGGTATGGTATGGTATGGAGATCGCTGTAATGAATGTGGTGTTCACTTTGTCCGTGTCACGAAGACCCACCCCCAAGTGGGGTGTGTGTTATGCCGGGTACCCACCAAACGCGTCAAAACGCTCTTGCCGCACCCTTTTGGCCACGTCACCAGAATCTGTTCACACTGAAGACACGTCTGATGACGCGCAGTGGGAGGAGTGTCTGGCTCCTTTTCCGGTTGTTTCTTGTACACTGGGCAGACAAAATCAGCTGTACATGAGCCTCGTTACTACTTGAGTGGGTTTTCTATGAGCTGAACTGCAGCTCCAAAAGTCTTTGTTGAGATTAAAACGTTTTTTTAATGTTTTGGGTGATCTGCGCTCGAGCGGACAGCGGCAACTGTAAAAATGCCAAGTTTCTTACCGGAGGCTGGTTTCTTCATGGAGGCTTGTTGGGGTAAGTTTAAAAAGTCAAAAAAAAAAAGTCCCGTCGTCGTTGCGTCATCACATAGCAGAGGCTCTCCCGATTGGTCGCTGTGACGCGTCGAGCGTCTAAAGTTCAAATATTTGAACTTTGGCTGCTCGACGCGTCGGCTGCTTCAGACGCGTCGCGTGCACAGAAAAGAAACTGCTGCGCGCTGCCGCGCCGCTTGAAACGCTCAAAACGCGCCGCTTCACGATTCGCCGCGCCTCAGCATAGACTTTCAATGTAAACCGGCCGCTTCCGCTGCCCGAAACTCGTTTGGTGTGTACCCGGCATAAGGCAGCTATATGAGCGCCCAGGCGTGTCAAAGTAAAATGTTTCTCAGCGTCAGGAAGCATGTTAACCTGTCAAAATAAAATATATATTTTTTTAAATCCATAATTTAGCTGCAGCATTGTTTAAGCCACGGGGTGTAGAGTCTGTGAGAAAAAGTCTGGGGGAGGGAATACTGGGTGAACACCGAGTTGTTCAGCTGCAATGAAGTGGTAACATGATGACACATATAGCTGTTTAATTTATTTCATGCCATGATGCTCATGGGGGCTAGGGGTTGCCGTTCCCTGTCTATTGAAATCTGTCTAGTTACATTCCTAAAAATTATGGTTTAACTAAAAATATGGATGTAGACAAATTATCATTAATGACCTATGCTGGATAATCATGGCAGCCTTACTTCATTGTATTACACCAATATATTTAAGTGTAATGCAAGAACTCATGGACTGGGTTCCTATTGACTTGTAGTTCTGTCTGGACTTTTAGAATTGCTGCATTACAGCAACCTCAGCATTGTGGTTGTATACTTGAATGCTGGTTTTGTTGTATGTGTGCTTTTAGGATGTGATGGTGGCAGGAGGCATGGAAAGCATGTCCAATGTGCCCTTTGTGATGGCCAGAGAGGCACCACCATACGGAGGAATTAAGTTGGAAGACCTCATTGTTAGAGATGGCCTCACTGATGTCTACAACAAATTTCACATGGTAATGGCCAACCGTTGTAGTCAAAGTTGCTTTGCAGGGAACTTTTTAAAGCTTTATTTCTACAGCATCTGAATTCCACTGTCTTTGTTTATAAAAGGGCAACTGTGCTGAGAACACAGCCAAGAACTGTAACATCACTAGAGAGGAGCAGGACACCTACGCCATCAGCTCCTACACTCGCAGCAAAACAGCACATGAGACTGGCATACTGGCCAAGGAGATTGTACCAGTTAGCATACCACAGAGAAGTATGTAACAAAGATATGTCATTTTTCTGTTTGGCGATTGATTACCAAGAACAATGCTATTAATAATGTATTTGTGGTCTAACAGACAAACCTGATGTGGTGGTGTCAGAGGATGAGGAGTGGAGGCGCGTCGACTTCAGCAAAGTTCCTAAGCTGAAAGCAGTTTTCCAGAAAGAGAATGGTAAAGATGAGCAGTTGGAGATCAACACTTAGCTGCTTTTATTAGCCAAATAATAAAATGATATTGTTAGAAAACAGATAATTCCCGCACACTGGTTTTCCCTTTCTGTCTTGATCAAATTATTTTTTTGTAAAACCTGTTAATTTTAGTCCTAGTGAGTTCAAGCAAAGGCACATGGACCAGTCGAAAACTTTTAGCTGCCAAAGACAATAAAAATGTTTGACATCTACAATTTATTCACTTTTCAAATCAAACTGATACAAGATGGCTGCCATAGCAAATCAGTCTCTGCAAACATAAAAAGTGCAACAGCACATTCAGTTTTACAGCTACACAACCACAGCCAAACCCCTGCTGGAACCCGGCAGCCACCCCGGCCAAAGGACCAGCCATTGCAACCAGGAACCCTGATCATAAAATCCGAACAACCCAGGGAGAATTGGAACACCGGGCCCACCCCCAACCGCCGCTCAACGCACAGCCCAGACCCTAACTAGGTGGCTTACCCGCCCCCTCCATGCCTGTTGTTATATAGTGCATTTAAAATGGGAGCATCCGCCATTTTGAAAACCGAGAAAAAAAGGGAGAGACAGCTCACGTTAAGGGGTTCTTAAAGAGACACGTTGCTCGCTTCCTCACTATCCATCCTTCATTTCAGTCTTATACTGCCATCCGGTGGTTGAAAAAAGGTACTACACTCAAAATAAAAATTAACCATCATTTCTTCTTAA
>JBBPBX010010014.1:19118-29165 GCA_038048925.1 Garcialebias charrua
AAAACCCATGAAAATGGGAGTGTAGAGAGACAAGGAGGGGAGGAGGGGAGGAGGTTGGGGGTTGTGCTGCATTCACGCCCCCTCCAGCAACAATCTAAAACAAACTAAAACTCTAGCATACAACTTACAACAAGCAACAACAAAGAATTATTATGTAGATGTATTTATCTATTCTCACCCGACCTATCCAAAACAAAAGGCGTAACAATTTTTTAAATTTAAATAATACAAGATATGCCGTGACCGGGGTTCGAACCTGGGTCTGTTAGATCCCAAACCCGCTTTTACACCACTGCCCCAAATTGGCATTCATGCATTACTTGTCCATCGCACAATAAGAAAACAAATACAACCAAATAGTTTCGATGAAGTGAAAAGTATTCCTATAATAAATAAGTTAAAATATACAAATAACTGGTGCCATTCCGAAAACTATAATATGCTCTGTTGCAGTATGTTTCTGGAGTGAAATGTACCACTTCCATATAAGGTATGAACTGCAGCGCGGACCTTCCATCTCTGCAGGGGATTGGCTCTGCTTGAACCACGTTTGTGACGACAGAGTGCGAAAACACGTCACAGTGCGAATCGTAGACCAATCAAAAAATCAGGGTGCAATTCATCTGTTCAACCCATAGGACTACCGTAAACACGTTTTTTAGACCAAATATTGCAGATTTATTCATATACGCACACATATCTGAAAATTAACACAGACATAGTGCTGTGAAACATTTAGAACATATTCTAGGGAGTTTATCAGCTAAAAAAAAGCTATTTTTGAGTTTAGTTCCTCTTTAAATTTGACAATAATTACAAATTATTGTCAAATTTCAAACAGTAGTATCGTTTATCACAATAATTTCTGAGACAATTAATTGCCCAGCAACATTTATCGTGACAGGCCAAAAAAAACAAAAAAAAACACAGTAATTTAGGAAATATTAACCACCTTTTAAACAAAGTAAGTAGTGTAGTGAATCTTTATTCTCTAAGGTGTGTGCTGTGTGTGGTTGTTTTCAGGCACAGTGACAGCAGCCAATGCCAGCACACTGAACGATGGGGCAGCTGCTCTTGTTTTAATGACAGCAGATGCTGCAAAGAGACTCAACGTCACTCCACTGGCCAGGATAGTCTGTGAGCAACACACAAGAAACTATACTTGTTATTATACGATTTGTGTGTGTGTGTGTGTGTGTGGGGGGGGGGGGGTGCGTTGTTGTTCACATACTGATGCTGCATAATCTCTGTTCTCCTTATAGCATTTGCTGATGCTGCAGTAGCCCCCATAGATTTTCCTATTGCTCCTGCATACGCTGTACCAAAGGTGGGTAATGATGGAATTGGGCATTATTGTTACTAAGTTAATGTTGCCATCATGGCAAGTTATCTAGGGGAAACACTGACCTCTGTTGTCTGTTAGCAAAATATCATCTGAACCACTGGAAAGATTTTAGTAGAGTATTGAAAAACTTTTGGAGTCACCCCTCATACTTAAAACTTAAATTTACCAGTTCAGATGTATATTAAAGTACTACAGTATAAGAACTCATCCTCTGGATTTGTGTAATTGCATGTTTTAGGTTCTGGATGCAGCCGGGCTGAATAAGGAAGACATCACCATGTGGGAGATCAATGAAGCCTTCAGCGTGGTGGTGCTGGCCAACATAAAAATGCTTGATATCGACCCAGCAAAAGTCAACATTAATGGAGGAGCTGTGTCTTTGGGACACCCAATTGGGTAAGCTGCTGCAAGGGATTTGTGCAGTTGGACTGAAGGGAACCTCAATGATGGGGACTGGAATTTTAAGGTGCAGGGATGGGGTGTCTTGAAATTAATGCAAATCCGTGGAGAAAGTTTTAGGGGTGAAAGCACTTGTCTGCATTACAGTTAGCTTGGAAAGCTACGGTACATTTGCTACCAGTTTATGAAAAAGCCGTTCCTATTTTTAGAACTGATGCAACTGTCTGTGGCATAAAAACATATTGGAAGTAATAAAGCACATGTAGCTTAAACAATACGGTAAATGGACTGTACTTGTATAACGCCTCTTTATCTAATCAAGATACTCAAAGCTCTACAACACAGTTTGTGCTCTCATTTACCCATTCATACAGCACTATACTACACACACATTCATACAGCACTATACTACACACACATTCATACAGCACTATACTACACACACATTCATACAGCACTCTACAACACACACATTCATACAGCACTATACTACACACACATTCATACAGCACTATACTACACACACATTCATACAGCACTATACTACACACACATTCATACAGCACTATACTACACACACATTCATACAGCACTATACTACACACACATTCATACAGCACTATACTACACACACATTCATACAGCACTACTACACACACATTCATACAGCACTATACTACACACACATTCATACAGCACTCTACTACACACACATTCATACAGCACTCTACTACACACACATTCATACAGCACTCTACTACACACACATTCATACAGCACTCTACTACACACACATTCATACAGCACTCTACTACACACACATTCATACAGCACTCTACTACACACACATTCATACAGCACTCTACTACACACACATTCATACAGCACTCTACACACACATTCATACAGCACTCTACTACACACACATTCATACAGCACTCTACTACACACACATTCATACAGCACTCTACTACACACACATTCATACAGCACTCTACTACACACACATTCATACAGCACTCTACTACACACACATTCATACAGCACTCTACTACACACACATTCATACAGCACTCTACTACACACACATTCATACAGCACTCTACTACACACACATTCATACAGCACTCTACTACACACACATTCATACAGCACTCTACTACACACACATTCATACAGCACTCTACTACACACACATTCATACAGCACTCTACTACACACACATTCATACAGCACTCTACTACACACACATTCATACAGCACTATACTACACACACATTCATACAGCACTCTACTACACACACATTCATACAGCACTATACTACACACACATTCATACAGCACTATACTACACCAGTGGTGGGCCATGCATTTCACACCTAGGCCTTCAGTAGTGCTCCGTCTGAATCAATCCAACCCTCAATAACTATTTTATGGCTATAAAACTTCTACTGCAGGTACAGCTGCGACACACATAAAAAAGGCATAAAAAATAACCTGAAAAACTTGCAATATTATTTAGGAATATAGCAACATTTTACTCGTCAAAAATCCTGATTATTTATACACAAAATCCATCCTCCTTTCTTTCCTCAAGAAGATTTCAATTACTCTGTTGTGCAGATTATCCGTGCGTTTCAGTTCCATCAAGAAGTCCTTTTCTATTGCCATCGAAGCTAATGCTGAAAGTCGAGCCTGCCCTGTCATATTTCTGGCACAAGTTTTAATTCACTTAAGGGCTGAGAATGTTCGTTCAACAGAAGCAGTAGACACGGGGATGGTCCCCGCCAAACACACTAAACACAAAAACACACAAAAAAAAGCATCCCTTTGGTTTTATCAGCATTTAGGACAAGTTTGAGACAGAACAAATCTGACTGGATGATGTCAAAAGTGGATTGCAAAAGCTGAAAAGTCTTAGATAGACTGTGTGGCAGTTTTCAGAACATTGACAGAAGGTTTGATGACAGACTGAATTGTACTAAATAGCATCCTCGGCCAGTTGCAGCTGGTGGAGATTAAATTGGAGAGGTACTGTGACTTGGCCTGCTGAATAGCATTTTGATATTCACACATTATTAATCTGTCTTTGCCAGTAACATTAAGTTAAAGTGCCCTCAGATATAAGTTAATTATGATCTCATAACTTGATCTGTTGTCCCTTAAATACTCGTTGGCTTGCGAAATTGCGGATGTGTAATTTCCATTTGTTGATGTTATTTTATAGGAAGTTGATTAGAACCAATCAAAGTGTACGTTATGTTATTTTAATGATCTGTTAAATAAATTACCTAAATTCCTTGATGGGTCAAATATAATTAACGTCTCATGTCACTTATAACTCTCATTTTGTCACACAAGATGTCTTTAATCCTAAAAGAAGAGAATCCGTGAATAAATAAACAATTACTATTCTTGAACTTGAACTAGTCTTAAATAATTAATTAAGAGTGTGACAGGTAACCCTGTATCACATCCTACATAGGAACCAATAAAATTCATTTTAAAGTTAGTTTTGACCAAAGCTTGAAAGAGCCGCTGCAGAGGGACCAAAAGAGCTGCATGTGGCTCCAGAGCTGCAGGTTGCAGACCCCTAGACTTTATAATAGCTTTGGTGCCTGTACATATTTTGGGCACAGATTTTTTTTTTTTATGTGCTTTCAGATTATTAGTGCATATTGCCAATAGCTGCTTAATCTATGCTGTATCTTTTGATACCTACCCCTGTAAACTTGGAGGTCCTGCCCATCAACCTCTTGCTAACATGCTTGGCACAGGTGATCTGTATCAGTAGCTGTGTTTCCATCCATTTTCATTTCGATTTTTGAGCTAATTTTTGAAATCTCGCAAATATGTAAATACAAATTAATGCGAAGCAGAAGTGTTTCCATCTGCTGGCTTGAAGCGCATCTACCAAGCCACGCACAGCGTCATTACGTCAGACGTCAGCGTCATTACGTCAGACGTCAGCACTGCGCATGTCTACAGTAAACAGGAAGTAGCAGTTGAAAACAGAACCCGGCCACACATCTCGTCAAAATGGAGAGAATATTTCAGGTACGTGTTGCTATCGGGCAAGTTGTATTTATTCTGTCATGCCAACTAGTTTTAGCGATGTTACATGTTGTCCGGAGCGGAAACAGCTGATCAGTCACGTGACGTGAATGTTCGCTTCGGCAGCACGAGTCGGCAAATGTGTTTCCATCTGTCGTTGTGCGCATCTGCTCGGTTTCGAAGATCCCAAAAACCACCTCAAGCGAGCGTATCTACTTTTTGGCGAATTTCAGGAAGTAACCTCGCATTTTGCCGTTTCCTTAAGCTTTTCTGCTGCGATACTTCAAAATGCGCATCTAGAAACCTTGATGGAAACACGGCTAGTGTTTGTTGTTAGTTTCCTGCTTTGACAGTTCCCACCTTTTCTGCTACCATAGTTAAACATGGGGTGGAACATTGAATCACTACAGTTGATTCACCGGTTTTTGCACGAGCACGCCACCTAGATACCACTAAGTTAGCAACAGCTAAGGAAGAGTTTGTTAACATGGAGCGTCTTGGCATTGTGAGACGTTCCAAAAGTCCATGGGCATCCCACTTTCACGTGATGCCAAAGGCCAATTGGTGTTGGTGACCCTGAGGGATTTTTGGCACCTTAACAATGCATCCAGTAACGACAGGTACCCAGTCCCTCACATTCAGGATTTTTCTGCCCAGGTAGATTTGGTGCGGAGCGGCGGTCCTAGCCTATTTGGTGCCCCGGGCGAGCAACCCCAACAGCGCCCCGCCCCCACTCCCCATTGGGCGCAGGCAGTTGGGTTGCTGCTAAATGGTGCCCCCTGCCTGCAGTGTGGTGCATGACAGGCAGTTTGTATAAGAAGGTCACTCCACCATCACTAGAACACTTTCTTTTAATTTTTTTTCAAACAAGAAATACATAGTAATCTGTACAAATGAATAAGAAAGTTCATGCTCACTACTGTACAAATGAATCTTTTACCAAACCTTTTTGTACTGTTTGTATGTACTTTGAACAACAAGAGATTAACACAACATAAAATGTAAAATAACAAGATATAATTACAGCATGTGGACTAAAAGCAAAAACACAAAACATAATTAGAATTGCTGTCACCTAAATGTTGATCCTCCTTGCCTTCCTGGATGCAAAGTCATCAATAATCTCATCATGTGAAATCTGCTCAGCAACTGCATGGTTGATACTGATGACTGCCAGACCACTGAGGCGTTCCTGAGACATAGTTGACCTCAGATATGTTTTTATTATTTTCAACTTTGAAAAGCTTCTTTCTGCTCCAGCCACTGTGACAGGAATGGTAACTGCAATTCTAAGAGCAGTCCACAAATTTGGATATATTTCTGAGAGGTCACTTTCATGGACAAAGTTTAGCAGCTCAAGAGCAGTCACAGACTTTGATGGCAAATCAGGCAAGTTCCTGAGCTCCCTTACAAGCTCTCTGCCATCCAAGTCTGAGTTCCCCTTAAAGTGCAGTGTTGTACTGAGGGCATTGCATTGTTCTGCAAGGTCTTCGTCTGAAAGATTTGGAAAGTTTGTGAGCACCCCAAAATAATCTCCCACTTTTTCCAATGTGGCAAATCTTTCCTGAATCGCAGACAGTGCAGCATCAACAACTACATTAAAAAACATCACCTCCAGCTTCTTTAGAGGATCAGTAAAAGGCTCATCTAAACATTCATATGAAAAGTGGCACTTTGTGGATCTCAGCCTTTTCTGCTTGAGAACAGCAGCCACATTCATGTTCTCACAAATGTCCTTAGCTGACACTTGTGCAGATGCAAATCCTGTTGCCCTGTAGTTATGCAGACCTCTCTCTGTCTTTTTGAGGAGATTGACAGCTACATTAAGATGCATGTCAGGAGACTGCATCAGCTTGCTTACATGTTTGATCTGACTGAGGATGTCATACCACACCACTGAACAAATACTGAAACGGTAGGATCCTACCTCCTCAGATAAAGTTTGGGCCTCAATCTTTATGACAGAGTCATTGGTGTTGTCTCTGACTTCAATCAAGGCCTCTCTCACTGCACCAGCTTGAAACCTCAGGGGCTCGACAGAGTTTATTTTACTCTCCCACCTTGTTTCTGCCCACATCTTCAGAGTAATGTTCACATGTTTCTTCAGTATGGCCCATCTCTGTGTGGAGGCTGAAAACAATGTGTAAAGTTTTTGCAAAAAAACAAAATAGCTTGTGGCATCAATGGATCCTTTTGCAGCATCTGCCACAACCAAAGTTAGTGTATGAGCCCCACAAGGAACAAAAAGAGCTCTGGGGTTGACCTGAAGAAGCCTAGCTTGAACTCCCTTACTTTTTCCTCTCATGTTGGCCCCATTGTCATAGGACTGACCTCTGCAGTCCTCAAAGGAAATTTTGAGCTCTTCTAGTTTTTTCAGAATCAAGGAGGCTAAATGCTCCCCTGTCGACTTTTCTGCCTCCAAAAACCCCATGAAATGCTCCTTTATTTGAGGCTTATCTTGCAATGAAAGAATTCTAATCATAACAGACAACTGTTCGGTGTGGCTGATATCTGGAGTGCAATCAAGAATTATTGAAAAAAACTTTGCCTGTTTAATGTCACTAACAATTGTTGAAATTGTTTTGCTGCTTAACAAACCGATCAATTCATTTTGTATGCGGTGACCTAGGTAGCTGTGGTTACTAAAAGTCCCTTTCTCGACACGGTTCAGGTGTTCTTTCATTATAGGGTCAAATTTTGCCATAAGTTCAACCTCTTTCAGAAAATTGCCATTTGATGGAGAAAACAATTCTTCTGTGTGTCCCCTAAATGGTAAATTTCTAACTGCTAGAGACTGTATTATAGCAGTGAGACGTATCAGCACAGCTCTCCACCTTATGGTGAATCCAGACCGAATGCGTTTTCTACTGCAGGAACGTCCAGTTTACATGCAAAGTCAATGGTGGACGCACCTCCAGCAGCCTCCTGGCGTCTTGCGTCACGTCGCGTGCGTGTTGAGCGTGCTGGAGAGCGATTTCCGTGCACGTGAACCCGCGTCAGCCTCCAAAGCACGCCTCCAACATGCTGAAGATTTCGCCGTTCAACTTTCAAACGCCGCTCAAACTCTACCCGATTGGTTGGTGTGTCAACCAATCAGGGAGAGTCGGGGGAGAAGAGAGGGGGTCAGGGGGAGAGTCCCTATGTGACGCGGAAACCAGTGACGCGGAAACCATTGCGCATGTGACGTATTGTTTGTGGAACACAGAAAAAACCCGCGGAGTCATGGAATATGGAAGAGAAACTCATTGTAGCTGTGTGTTCGCGACAATTCCTTCACAACCAGTCAAGTCTGCTCCACAGAGACAGAAATAAAGAGCTCCTCACCTCGCGGAGTGCAGTGACGACTCGGTACACCGGTAAGCTCCTCCCCCACACCCCGCAGCAGCAGGGTTGCCAGATAAACATGAATTTTATTATTTTTATTTATTTATTTTTACCCCTTTTCAGTGCAAATGTTCACTAAACTCAACACATTAATAATCTTATCAGACCCTCACGCAGCAAATATGACAGTTTGGGTTAAAAAAAATAAAAAATAAGCAACAGTACTAGATGATTAATTAATTTTTATCTGGCAACCCTGCGCAGCAGTTTTCTGGGTAGTTTCGCTTCTGGCTTTTTGGTCTGGACCCAAAGTGCGTCCACTTGCGTGCGTGTTGAGCTTTTTTGCCGTTGAAATCGCGTTCGGTCTGGATGTACCATAAGATCATTCTGAGACGTCATACTACGAGAAAAAAGTTGTGTGAAAGACTTGCAAAGATAGGCACAAATGTATAATGAAATATGTAATAAATTGTGTGAGAAAATTCTAAAAAACAACATCAGTTTTATGACACCCTTGCTGATAACAAAATTTGTAATAAATCCACTTAAACACAGCACAGTCTGATTGAACTCTGGTTCATAAATATAGGGAATGCTTGAAGAGTGCATTTATCTCAAGTCAGTTTTTGCTGGCAACTTTATACAACACACCTAACGGTAACAATTCTCCTAGTTTAATGTTTATAAATCCGACCACAATGACAAGCTGTCCTGACCAGAAAACTGCATTTGTCGATTTTGGATAGCTCAGATGGAGATTGCCCAATACCGCAGAAGCATACGCAAGTTTGAATTAGTTTTTCTAACAAAGCAACCAATTTATTCTGTGCAACTCAAGGTCTGAGAAGGAAATATGTCAGATTCTTAAGAGATTACAACATGAGCAATGACAGACAGTGCAGTAAAACTTGTGTTTATAACAGACTCAAATAAGTGAACTACCATCACACATTCAGCTTGAGTCATTTAGACACAATAAAACCAAAGCTTTAATCAAACAACACAAAATGTCAGTCTATTAGCTAAAGCCAAATGCAATAAAATAAAATAAAGTGTATTCGGACTTACAGTAGCTGTAAATGCCTCCTTGTGGAATATAATTTGCACAAGATCTGCCTGATAGAGAGCAGGTCCAGGGTTGGTGTTAATGGAGCCTTTAAATCGATCTTCTTTAGGAGGAGAGCTGTCATCTTTGAAGAGGATCCCACACTGAGGCTGAGCTGGCCAGGACTTGATTAACACAGACACACAAACAGTCTACAATGAATACCCTGATGCATGCTCAATAATCTAGGAAGTCTTTCGGACGAAAGACGAAACGTTTCTACAATTTCTTTTGCTTTGTTTTGTTTTTTAAATGTCCAGAGGACCAGACTTAGTTTTTTTAGAGTCTACAATGAACAAACTCAAATATATTGTTGCACCTGCTCTAACCATCTACAAGTTATTTTAGGTACTGTATATGGTAATGCTGTTCACCAAGATGACATTTAAACTTGATTTTTATTTTAAACAAAATAATTGAAACAGAACTGTGATGCTTGAGAGGAGATGAGTAAAATAATATGAAATAAGTTTCTAATGCTGATACAAAATAGTTTATCTATCCAAATATTTAACTGTAATTAAGATTGAACAACCCACATTTACAAACTACTGTACAAGTATAACACTGCACATGAGGAAACTTCCTCACGTGTGTTTCTGCTTGCACTTTTTGTCCCCCATCGCAGAGTAAAAAAGAGGAATTGGAAATCACCTCTGTCCGTTCGGCTGGCCAATAGTCGGTGACTGCATGTTGTGAGCGTGATAACTTGAAAAATAATTGTGGAACCAACTTCCATTTTGGTGTACGGCTGCATTTAGGCATACAAAAGGTTCCCTTCCAAAAACTGAAAGTTATGCACCATAACTCATGTTCCCTG
>JBBPBX010010014.1:42997-54394 GCA_038048925.1 Garcialebias charrua
ACTGTCATTTATTTAGAGAAATGAGTTGGATTGCACACGATCTGTGTGTATTACAGCGTGTTCAGGTTTAGACTTTAATGTAAAATAAAAATAAAATGTAGCATTTATTTACAGATCAAACCTGTTCAGGGAAAATTAAATTACGGTAGTTAAAGTGAAAAAAATATTAATTTAAAAAATGCAAACAAATGTATTCCAATAGCTGACGGCTGACATTTTTATAATAATAATAAACTTTATTTGTATAGCACCTTCCTACAATGCCTTGCATTGACCAAGGTGCTTAACAGGACAGAAAATGTAAAAACAGGTACAATAAATCAGTGAAAATAAAAATAAAAACCGCAGCAATAAAAGGAGGCAATGGAATAAAAATGCTACATACTAAAATACCAAAAGTAATAAAAGTTACACACTGAAAGCTTTTTTGAACAAGTGGGTCTTCAGTCTGGTTTTGAACAGAGTCAGATCAGAGGTGGCACGCAGCTCAAGGGGGAGGCTGTTCCAGGCTTTTGGGCCGGCAACAGAAAAGGACCGGTCTCCCCATTGTTTGTACCTTGAGCGAGGCACCTCCAGCAGGTGTTGACTGGCAGATCGTAAAGCTCTGCTGGGCTGATGGACTTTCAAAAGATCTGAGATGTAGAGATGTTTTAAATCACCCAGCCCTGGTAGTACACTTTGTTGTCCCCTGTTGCTGAGCAAAACGTGGGAGTTGGAAACGCCGTCTGTTCGTGTGTCCCTGGATGTTCATTCAACCTTTATTTAGACAGGTTCCCATTGAGCCTGGAAGACTCAATTACAAGAGAGACCTTGTTTTAACTAAGAATGATGACAACAGTGGACAACAATGACAATGTTGTGATTGTGAGAACTTGAAAATAAGTGAAGTACCTACTTCCATTTTGGTGTGTGGCTGCATCTAAATTGCAATATTCCTCATTTGATTGGGATGACCCATGGGGTGGCCAGAGATTAATCTATGGGGGCCAAGGCCACCATTGGCCACCCCCTGGCTCCACCATTGCACCTGGTGGGGGATCAAATTGCTCCCTCCACCCACCAGGATCCAAACCTCTGTAGCTCCAAACCATTTTATTTATAGAACACTTAAAACGGAGACATGGCCAACCAAAGTGCTGCACAAACAAACAACAGGCAACACACACAATGAAGTACAAAAAATAGACATAAAAACATTGAATATAATAAATATAATGACCAAACACAGATCAGCTCCTACCCACTTGAACATTTTGAAAACTGAAACTTTCATGTTTTCTTGCATTTCCTGTTCAGTTCCAGAAAAAAAAAAAACTCCTCTTGAAAACTAAAAACCGTCACTATTCAAATCCCTCAGCGACAGGGGACATCAACGTACTGCTCGTTGTTAATTGCTTTTCTTATTCATGTGCAATGAATTTGTAGCTGGAAGCTGCAGCTTTTGTAGCAAAACATTTTAAAAACACTTAGCTGAGCCACTTGTACCAAGTTGTTCCTGGCCATTAAGTAATTTAACTCATTATATTCTTCTGCTGCTATAACTAGTATGTATGTTCTTAACCTAAAACTTATGCGTTCCTGTCAAGTTAAACAAAAAATTAAATTAAAATTTTTTTGACTTTGTAATAGGATGGTGATGTTGTAAAATTCTGTTTTCCAGCAGGAGATCGTGAACCAGTAATAGTTTTACAGCCGGGTCCTACTGAAACATCAGGTAAATGTTTTTCCTCTCCCACTGCTGGTTTGTGCTGCTTGGCTCACCTGGCTCAGCTTAAAGAGGCATTTCTTGCTAATCTACTCACTATTAATATTATCTTTATGTAGCAATACCTTAACAAAAGAAGGATGGGGATTAGAATTTTAATTTCTGAGACAACCAGACATTTGAGACTTGGACAGAGGTCCACCTTCCAGAAAGCCAATGGCCATAAACACACTGCTGAAGTAACGCTCCAGTGGTTTAAGAACTAATTAAAGGTCTTGGAGTGGTCCAGTCAAAGCCCAGACCTCTGTCTAACTGAAAATCTCTGGTTCAGTTTAAAGATTGTTGGACACAAGCTGCACCGTCCAACCTGAAAGAGCCGGAGACGTCAAAAAGTCCAGGTTGGATGGATCAAGATCAAAGTTGAGACTTATTATTATTATTATTATTATTATTATTATTATTATTATTATTATTATTATTATTATTATTATTATTATTACTACAACCCCAGTTCCAAAACATTAGAGCATTGTGTAAAATGTAAATAATGCAGGATTGCCTCCCAGCTGGGGTCTTGCTGGGTGGAGTTTGCATGTTCTCTCCGTGCTGTGTGAGTTTTCTCCATTTTCCTCCCACAGACCAAAAACATGCATGTTAGACTGATGGTAACTCTAAATTGTCCCTATGTGAGAGAGAGATTTAAAAAATTGTCTTGTTTGTCTCTATGTGTCCCTGTGATGGACTGGAGACCTGTGCAGGGTGTCCCCCATGACCCGAAAAGGAAGAAGTGTGTAAAGAGGATTTTAAAAATTTCTTTATATATTGTTTTTATCATTTAAGAACTTTTGCGTGAATCTTTTTATCTGTTGCTGCCGTTGCACTTGAATTTCCCATCCGTGGGACAATAAAGGCTGTTTCTATTCTATCTATTCTATTCTTATTTTAAACATTTGATGTGTTTATTATGGTCCACTGTAAATAAAATATTTATCAGGTTAGCAAATTACTTACTGTATTCTGTTCTTGTTCACATTTTACACAACGTCCAACTTTTTGGGGACTGGGCTTGTATTTTACTTCTTCAAATTGGTAGGTATGTCTGATTTGGTAGTTTAACCCCCCACCCAAAAAAGCTGAGACAACACTAACCTAACCAGGATAAAGAAAAAATGTTGTGTATTTTAATTTAAACTATTGTTTTTCTTAATGTGTGCTGTTAACCCTTGTGATTCATAACTAAACGTGTCTGATTTTAAGTTCCCTGCTGAATCTTTATTTTTACATTAATTTTTTTAAATTCCTGTTCTTTGTGGAAAACAGCAGTTCTCTATAATTTATATTTTTATGCTGCTTATCCTACTACCAGTATTCATTTTTAATTATAATTTTTAGCTCTGAAGTCTGCATTTTTAAATGAGGTAGTAATGCAAGATCAGTTCAAACATCTCAGCTTTGACTTTCTAACATGTGAAAGACTGAAAATGTGGTAAAAGCTAGGTTTCACGCAAAGTACAGCTTTTTACGGTGTACTTGCAGAAACAGGGTACTAACCTCAGATGAGTTGGGAAAACAAACTTCTATACGGACTTTAATTTTTTGTGTCCTCGCTGACTGAAACACATGGAGTTAAATAAATTTCATTATCCTCGCGGGGCAATTAGTTTCACATTCAGTAGGCACATAAAACATCCACACTAGACAAGACATTAAACACGTACCAACTTTTCTGTGGTTTGTACATTCAACTTTTTTGTGATTCAAAATGTAAAATTTTCTTGGGAAAAAACACCAGAGGCATTAATAAGAGGAACTTTAGTTTACTCACAGACTGGAATATTTTTTTATTTCTAACTGACTTTCAGGTTAATTAATCTTATTGTTATTCTCCCGCAGGTGAAAATGCACCGGTGGTGGTTCAGCCTCGTGCAGCCAACGGCACCTCCGGCCCTGGAGTGACGCCTGACGCTGTGTCAGCTGTCGAGTGAACAGACGGATCGAGACCGGACCACATCACAGTTTGGACTTCAGAATAAAGCAGGTCGTCACCAGCAGCTCATCAATTAGTTTCAAACAAACAAATCCTAACGAACTGAAACATTCCAATCAGATCTTCTGTGTTTACACGAGTCCAGTCTGGGCTGGGACTGCCACAGTGTGTTTGTTTTTATTTAAAGTCAGTAGTTTTTCTCTGTTCCAGTATCATTAGTGGGATTTTTAGGCTTTTGTACGTTTTGGGAGGTCTGTGTGCTGCGGAGTCGAAGCCATGCGGATCAAAGCCACGGATCTTTTGAATCATCGCTTCTCTTGTGCACTTTAAACTCACGTTAGGTTCCAGAGCCTAACAGTTGCTTTATCGCTCTGAGACAGTTTTGATCCACGACTTCTAAACGTTCGAATCAGTTTCTCAGATTTCTCAGATTGTTTCGATGCCAATCCTCATTTTTGCCGCTCATGGTCATTTACTGTGGAATTCAAACTGTTTAGGATAAATGTATGATCATGTTGGGATCTAATCCTATTTGTTACTGCACATGTTCCTGTCAGGTAGTAGTAAATGTGATTTTGATGCAAATATATTTTAAAGAAAAATATTTTTAAAACTTTTTGTGTGTTCATATTACCGGGTAGTCTTTTCCACCTTTTACATGAGATGAGGTTGTAGATTTTTCATGTTGACTTCATGTAAAATGGGTTTGATTGCAGTCGAACCAAGCCTTTAAAAACATCACATTCATTTACAAATGACCCAATGTTTCCGTATTTATTAAGCTGCTTTTAATTGTAACCAACTACAAAATGTGGCACCAGATGTTTGAGGCCTTCCTGTGTTTAGTTGGACCTGAGGAGCTGGAGTCGAGACAGGACTGGACTCTCATGGAAAATCTAACGCTTCAAATGTTGTCGTTGACAGACTTTCCTTCTTACCTCCGATGTATAACTGGATGAAATGACAAACACAGGTTCTAACAAGTTTTGCAGATGAGTTATTTCTTAAACTGGAACTGAACAGAGAATTCAAGTAAACTTTTAACAAATTCAAGTGGAGGGAGCTATTTTAACTTCAACCAGGTGCAGTGGTGGAACCAGGGGGTAGCCAAAGGTGGCCTGGACCACCATAAATCATTATTTGGCCATCCCAGTCATTTGAGGGAACTATGTTTAAGTAATATAAAAACTAGTTGATATTGACCTCTCATGCCTGGATGAAGCCACACAACAAAATGGAAGCTGGCACATTGCTTGTGTTTCAAGTTATGCTCACAAATTGTACATGCATATAAGGTGGCAGCCATCTTTGATTTTGACCTGAAAACTTGTTTTCCAGAGGAACCTTTCTTACACCTAGATGCAGCCACACTAAAATAAAAGTTGATACTTCACTTATTTTCAAGTAATCATGCTCACAACGTGCTCGGACTGATGGTGTTTATAATTCGTCGTCTTTGCTCCGCGACGGGACAATCGGAGGGAACAGGATGGACAAGCTGTTCACGGAGGCTTCTCGTAATGTTTAGTCTTGAAACTCCTGGTTAGTGATCTCCAGAAGTTAAAGATGAGCGTGGAGCGACAAGGCGGGTTGTGTTGCTGCGTTCACTGAACACCAGGCACGTCTCACAGGAAGTTGCTCGTTCCTTTGGTCCTGTTCATGTTTTGACTCAAAGCGCTGGTCAGTCGTCGCCTCGCCTGATTTAAAGATGGATTTGTTTCCAGCGAACAGGATCTAGAAGCAGCCATCTTGATTCTTTGAGTTATTTAGTAAATTCATGTGTGTGTTTTTGATGAGGGCTTTTATGAATGTAAAGTAGTTAAATTATATTTCTTTCTAAGCTCATTTTTGTTTTTATGTTTTAAATGATTTTTGCTTCATTTGGATGTATTTTGTATAAATCTGGATTTGTTAGTACAGACAGCCAAAATGAACTGAAACAATATACAATCTGAATAATGTATTTTTAAAAAGTGCCAGAAATTATACCTGACAAACCTCACACGCGTGTTTGATTTATTAAAGGGGATTATTGTTTTGGGGATAACAGTAAATAAAGCAGCCCAGTCCCCATCTGTACCCTGTAAGTACCCAGTACCTACTGTGTACTCACCACATGTTGCACATGTAGTACCTGATATTTACAGCATAGATGCCAGTTACCTTTTAGTTCATATACCTCATACTTTCTGTGTACTACCTGCCTGGTATGTACTAAGTACTTTGCGTCCATACTGGGTACATACGTGGTACCACATACAGGCTAACATTTCACTTCATAGTACATGTAGGTGCCAGGTACGTACTGAGCTGCGTTATGTATTGCTTCCTTTTTGTCTTACTTGAAAATTTGTAGGGGAATTTATAATTTTATTATAAGAATAAAAAAGTTGTTTAATAGTTTTGTCATTCTTTTATCTTAAATGTTAACAAATTGTCAATATAAATGTGTAAAGAAATAAACTTGAGTTATACTGACTTGTTTTTGTTGCTGGCTGGTGTTGGGCTCCACCTCTGACAGGTTACGTTTGTTACAACAGGTGGTTTTTCACACCTGACTCACCACACCTCAGGTTACCCTTCCTGGACCTTCTTCTCTCCAGGGTTCCAGTCCTTCTCCGTGCACATCGTTGAGTATTCCACTGTAAATAAATGTTAATTTTTACCTGATTTTGAAGCCTGTTCAATTCAGTCCATATTCTCTGGATATTTTGTTAAAACCTTAGAATTATTGGGGAAGTGAAATGATACACATGGACAAATTATTGAAGAAATGATGGAAATAAATGATTTGTCTTAATTATGGGAGGCAAACGAACAAATGTAAGAACAGGAGCAGAGTCAGTAATTGATTTAATATTTAACTCGCTGGCTGGTGTCTGAGTGGGACATTGATAAAAAACAACTGGTGTATATCCCATTAAAATCAGTGCAGGATTAACATTGAGTACAGTATATGAGTAGAAAATAAATTGAACTTTAATAAAGCAGACTGGGTTCAACTTAGATATTTGAGTCAAAATCATATAAAAATTTGACATGACTGATGTAAATAATATAAATGTGTGTGTTTATAAGGTAATTTTAGAAACTACAGAAAATTCAATGAAGACAACGATAAGATAAAAGTACAGTACCATGGTGGACAAGTGAATGTATAGTGAAGTTATAAAGTGTTTAAAGTATCTTGTATGTCAAAGTACTGTAATCCAGTTTATCAGAACCTAAATGCAAATAACAAAAAAGCAAGCAACAGTAAGGAGAATCATTAAAATGGCAAAAATAAAATATTTGCGGAAATTCTGTAACAGTTAACAGAATATTTTTTTTGGATAATTAAAAGAATGAATGGCATTAAAAATAATCTGGATAATAATCTGGATATCCAATCTTTAAAATAGTTAATACAACTATAATAAAAGATGCAGAGAAAGCTGAAATATGAAGAAAGGAAAAGTCAGGAAGCCACAAAACTAAAATACAAAGATTCACTACAAAATGCTGAAGAAACAATGAATGAGTGAAGCGTTTACAAAAGCAGAACTGAAGAATACAGCACCTGGTAAAGATCAGATTTGGTACACAATGACCAAACATATACGGTATATCAAAAGATGTTATTAGAGTTTTACAATAAAGTCTGGAAGGAGGTGCTCATTGTACCAAAACCAGGAAAAGATGGAAATTTATAGACAAATGTAAGAAAATACTAAACATGAGATGTTTGTCTGACAGTGACTGGGGGGAAGATAAAGCTCTACAGTGGTTTAGATCCTATTTAATTTAACAGAGAGAAGCTTTTGTGTGCGTGGTCAAGCTGTTCAGTCCTCTGTAGCGCCTCTCACATGTGGAGTACCTCAGGGATCTATGTATTTGGCCCCCTTCTGTTTTCCCTTTACTTGCTTTCTAGTACTGTACTGTACAGTATATATTATCTGGAAACATGATGTTACTTTTCTTTTTTTTTTTTTGCTGATGACAGCCAAGTTTATGTTCCATTAAAACAAGAAAAGTGGTGAACCAACTCATGGAATGTATTCCAGAAGTCAGATCATCACGTTCATTCAACCTTTATTTATACAGGTTAATCTTATTGAGCCCCTGGGATTAATTTACAAGAGAGCTGATTTTAACAAAGAGTGATGACAACAGTGGACAACAAAGACAACAAAATGGTAGTCATTACTGACTCGACTTCACCTGGTTCAGAAAGCTGCTACTCAACTGGTACCAGAAAATGAGAGCACATACCCCTGTTTTAGAATCATTACATTGGCCAGTTTGTTTCCGGATTAATTTTAAGGTTCTTTTATTTATTTTAAAATGTCTTCATTAATTCAACCTTTATTTCTACAGGTTATTCTCAATGAACCTCAAGGACTCATTTACAAGAGAGACCTGTTTTAAACAAAGAACACAGATGATGTACAGAATATAGAAAGTCATATACATACAGTACAGACATGTATAAACTACTATTATCATCCATCCATCCATTATCTTTTACATGCTTCTTCCTTTTTGGGTTGTGGGTCACTGATGTCCATGTTCAGCCATCACTGTGGTGAGGGGGTGGGCCCCAATTATTATCAGTACATTCAGTTTTATACAGATGCATCAAAAACAACTATAAAAATAGAAATGGCTTTCATAGTCTAAAAATAGGAAAGCAAATCACCAGCAATCAGTATACAGGAGAATTGTTAGCAGTTCTGTAAGCAGTGCAGTGGATGGAAGAATTGAAACCATTAAAAACAATAATCTGTTCAGATTCAAGTTCCTTATTATTGAGTTTAAAACACAATCATTCGGACAGCAGGCCGGACATTTTATTAGAAAATACTTCAAACATTACTCAGGATACAAAGGATGAGTTTAACGAGCATTACCAGCACACAAGGAAAGGAGATGGCAAAGAAGGCAACTCAAAATCACATTAACTTCACAGAACATACAAGTAAATCAAAGGCGAAAGTATCATTAAACAAAAGCTGAAGAAAGAATAGCAGAAAAGATGGGATGAGACAGAAAAGGAAGATGGTTTTATAGGATCAAAAAGGAGGAGAATTGGAAGAAGTACAAAGTAGAAGAAAGGAGTGAACATTAGAACAATCTATACAAGATTAAGATTTGAACATACAGGACTCATTTATACACATTTTCAGAAGAATAAAGGACAATGTCAGCACTGCGGAGAGGATGAAGCATGTTCAACTAGAATGTCAGAAATATGAGCAAGAACAAAGAGGAGAGATTTTGAAAAGATAAAATAAAAGTTTAATATAATGATACACTGCAACATAACTTGGGGATCAAACATATACAAGCTATAATTAGATATTAAAAAAACAAAACTGATTAATAGAATTTGATTAGTTTATACATACTGTACATGCACTTAGAATTATACCATGATGAAAGAAGAAGAAGATGTAAGACTGCAGAATGTAGAGTTATACATGAACATGTCGGTGTGACAGGGCTAATATTGTTTAATGAATTTAGTCAAAACACAACGTTTTTATATTTTTCTGGATCTACAACAACAACAAAACAACTACTGGTACTAGTTATTAGACATGTTTTTTTTTTCCCCCTTTGGGGAAACTGTTCACCGGCAGATCCTAGTACACCTCAAATCCTGTCTCCCCCACCAATTTGCATATTGCCAGAACAGGAGCACAGAGGACACAGTCTCCATAGCGCTGCACTCTGTCCTCTCTCACTTGGACAATAAAAACATTTATGCCCGGATGCTGTTCATAGACTTTAGTTCAGCATTCAACACAGTCATCCCCTCAAAACTCATCACAAAACACAGACTTGGGCATCAGTTCCCTCATGTGCAACTGGTTATTGGACTTTCTGACCAACTGACCCCAACATGTCCGGCTGGATAACCACTGCTCATCTACCATAACTTTAAACATAGGTGTACCACAAGGCTGTGTGATGAGCCCCTTCCTCTACTCCCTCTTTACTCATGACTGCAAACCTGTTGATGGTTCCAATACCATCATTAAGTTTGCAGATGACACCACAGTGATCGAGCTCATCAAAGACAATGATGAGACCGCTTATAGCAGGGGTGTTCAGACTTTTTCAGCATGCAAGCTACTTTTGAAATGATCAAGTCAAAGTGATCTACCTACTATAAGGCCCCGTTTACACGAGAACAACCTGTGGAAACATTAGTGATTTTTCAATGTTTATTGGGGGGTAATAAACAAAAAATAAGCTGGTTTACATGAAAAATGCTAGTTTTCATGTCAGTCAGGTTGCCAGATATGAAATTATGAACTATAGTACTGTGGCTTTAAAATTATAGTATTTTGACCTAAACTGTTGTGTTTGCTGAGTAAAGATGTTCTAAGATTCTATTCAGTTTATTTATATAGCGTCAATTCACAAAATAAGTAATCTCAGGGCACTGAACAGACACTTTTTTTTAATGTCATGCTGCGATCTACCAGTACTACCTCAGCGATCTACCAGTAGATCGCGATCTACCTAATGAGCACCCCTGGCTTATAGGGAGGTGGTGCTTTGTCTGGCTGAGTGGTGTGACACCAACAACCTGCTGCTCAACGCTGAGAAGACCAAGGAGCTCATCGTGGACTTCAGGAGGAACGCTGACCCACATCCACCCATTTCCATCAAGGGGACGTGGTGGAGCGTGTGAACGGCTTCAAGTATGGGTGTTCCCATCTCTGAGGATCTCACCTGGACGACCGGCTGTTCCAAGCTGATCAAGAAGGCTCAGCTCACCAGCACCTTTTCTTTCTGAGGACTCTGAGGAAGAACCACCTGTCATCAGACATCCTGGTGTAGTAATATAGGCGTATTGAACTTCTACCGCTGCACCATCGAGAGCATCCTGACCAGCTGCATCACAGTCTGGTACGGGAGCTGCTCTGCCTCAGACCGGAAGGCGCTGCAGAGGGTGGTGAAAGCCGCCCAACACATCACTGGAGCACCACTTCCTGCCATAGAGGACACCTACAGGAAGCAGTGTCTCAAAAGGGCTGGGAAAATGATCAAGGACTCCAGCCACCCAGCACACAGACTCTTCAACCTCCTGCCCTCTGGGAGGTGCTACAGGAGCCACCGAGCTATGACCACCAGGTAGCGGCTTCTTCCCAACAGCTGCCACACTCCCGAACTCTGCCTCCTGACATGTACAAAAATAGTCGAGAGAATATCGTTTTTTTTTTTCTGTTTTAAAATACTGTAGTGTAATATTTATTTAGCATCCCGATCCACACTCCATTCCAGTAGAGAGCGATAATGCACATCTAAACGTTGCTTTTTTTCATTCAACCTTGCCAACCATAGATATCATATATAACACTAGATACCCCATAGCCTGCTCAGTGGCAGGATTTAGGGCGGCCATCTTGGAGTTGTCACCCTCGAACCTTGCTGCACCAAAACAACAGAGATGCCTCCGCATTGCTCGGCTTATTCGTGTTCAAATCGGAAAACTGTTGATGTCAGGGACCGGGGGATAACTTTTCACAAGTAAGATGAACATATTATTGTTAGTATTTTGTGAATGTAATATTACTGTACTGTATTTATGCCCACCATACAGTATATATGTATGCTGTATATATATGTGTGTGTGTGTATATATATATATATATATATATATATATATATATATATATATATATATATATATATATATATATATATATATATA